>WNWK01013223.1:0-56185 GCA_009830355.1 Cherax destructor
TAAGAACGTAATATACTGCACGTTAGGATGGTCACAACATTTAATGCTGCACCTAAATCATACTTAAAAACATTGAGGAGACGATTATCTCTTATAAACATTGGATGGTTGCGGCACAACATCCAGCACTAGACTGCCATCATACTTTCATTCTGCAAACCTTGGTAAGGATTTGCTTTAGACTGAATATCTTGATGGAAGGGTTCCCTCTTCTCGTTACTCACAGTGACAAGATACTGGACTTCATCTCTGTATACAAGAGACCTGAAGTTAGCCAGAAAGGTTCCACGTATCCTATGCTTTTAATTCTAATACATTGAAACTTTTTTCAAAGACATTTTTCCTCAGGAATTCCCTAATTTGTGGGCCACCAAAAATTCCCTCCTTTAATTTTGCAACACTTAATTTTGAGAAACTCTGGAAATGTAAATATATGGCAGGAATTCTTTTGGACCAGGTAATGAAACGTACTGGACACTGCTCGTTCTTAGCTCATATGTGGCTCTTTGTTGCAAATCCCGTTTAATATAATGCTCGGCACCAGCACTGCTGTGCCATAGTCATAGGAAATAACAGTGTTTCATGTACCTTCCTTGCCTGTCCATTAACACACAATGACTTTGAGATCACGACAGATGAGTGTAGTACAGGACAACATAGAGAAGTATTTACGTGTTATCGGTCGTCTCCTGGAGGTAGACGAAGTGGGAGTTTGGTATGGAATGATTTACATTTCAATAATGCAGGAAGGCAGCTTTCAAGCTTACCTCTGAAGAATCGATGAGAAACTCTAGTCATATGATGTGTGTTTACGTGACGAGTTCACGAAACGTCCACTGATACTATGACAAAAGCAGAGTTGAATGTTTACTCTAAAGAATGTCTCCAAATTTTTTTTTTCGATAGAATCTAGACTGTACTCTGGAGGAAACGGAATTGACAACGTGTCATATTATTTGTTTGTTCTTGTAAAATTGGTTGCTAGCAGAGTTAATGCGACGTGAAAGTCACTGTGTCATGCTCAGCATGGCTCCCAGGTGGTACTAGAGTCTTATTTTTTGCCACTCTTCACTTACAATGATCTGGAAATGCCGAGGTTGATAATTAGGTACTTCAAATAATGAGTCTTTAACTGCTACTTAGTTACAAATACATTTTGGGTCCTGTAACCCAATAACAATAAAAATTAAAGGACCCCAATGGAAATATGTCACTATGTCTGACTTTTTTGGGTGAATGAATCAATCCAAATCAACCATCAAATGTTTATCTCAAAATTAGATTAACTGCCAAGTCTGAATTTTTACCCCATAATATCTTTATTTTTATTTATTTTACTACAAGTACATATACATGATATACAGGCCTAGCTGACATCAGTGACGTACTACTATATAGAAAGTCCCTTGTTATGCTGAGCATTTCGGGCAGATTAGGTCAGTGTCCTAGGATGCGACTCACACCAGTCGAATAACACCCAGGTACCCATTTTACTGATGGGGAACATAGACAACAGGTGTAAAGAAACACGCCCAATGTTTCTGCCCTGGCTGGGAATCGAACCCAGGCCCTCGCCGTGTGAAGCGAGAGCTTTAGCCACCAGACCACCAGAGCCCTTAAAAGAAAAGGATAAATTTTGCTATTGATTGTTCAAATGATGCAGGTTTCTACATAATTTAGATATGAAATATTTTTTTTTATTAGCACATAGGCCGTTTCCCACCAAGGCAGGGTGGCCCGACAAAGAAAAACTTTCATCATCATTCACTCCATCACTGTCTTGCCAGAGGCGTGCTTACACTACAACTACAAAACTGCAACATTACCACCCCTCATTCAGAGTGCCGGCACTGTACTTTCCATCTCCAGGAATCAAGTCCGGCCTGCCGGTTTCCCTGAAACCCTTCATAAATGTTACCTTGGCTACACTCCAACAGCACGTCAAGTCCTAAAAAACCAATTATCTCCATTCTCTCCTATCTAACATGCTCACGCACGCTTGCTGGAAGTCCAAGCCCCTCACACACAAACCTCCTTTACCCCCTCCCTCCAACCTTTTCTAGGCCGACCCCTACCCCGCTTTCCCTCCACTACAGATTTATACACTTTCGAAGTCATTCTATTTTGTTCCATCCTCTCTATATGTCCAAACCATCTCAACAACCCCTCCTCAGCTCTCTGGATAATAGTTTTGGTAATCCTACACCTCCTCCTAATCTCCAAACTACGGATTCTCTACATTATATTCACACCACACATTGACTTCAGACATGACATCTCCACTGCCTCCAG
Source organism: Cherax destructor (assembly GCA_009830355.1). Lineage (NCBI taxonomy): Eukaryota > Metazoa > Arthropoda > Malacostraca > Decapoda > Parastacidae > Cherax > Cherax destructor. Next base: position 2,293 of record WNWK01013223.1, read on the forward strand.
CCTTCTCCTTGTTGCAACATTCACAACCCATGTCTCACACCCATACAAGAGTGTTGCTATAACTATACTCTCATACATTCCCCTCTTTGCTTTCATGGATAAAGTTCTCTGTCTCCACAAGCTCCTCAGTGCACCACTCACCTTTTTCCCCTCGTTAATTCTATGATTCACCTCATCCTTCATATACACATCTGCTGACACATCCACTCCCAAATATCTGAACACATTCACCTCCTCCATACTCTATCCCTGCAATCTGATATCCAATCTTCCGTTATCTAATTTTTTTGTTATCCTCATCACCTTACTCTTTCCTGTATTCACTTTTAATTTCCTTCTTTTACATACCCTACCAAACTCATCCACCAACCTCTGCAACTTCTTTTCAGAATCCCCCAACAACTGTGACAACTCCCACTTTGTGTTAGATTCTTTATCTTTTAACCCCACACCTCTTGCCAACGCCCGAGCATTCACTTCTCTTACTACTCCTTCCATAAAAATAATGAACAACCACAGAGACATCAAACATCCCTGTCTAAGGCCTACTTTTACTGGGAAATAATCTCTCTCTCGCCTACATACTCTAACCTGAGCCTCACTATCCTCGTAATATCTTTACTTTTCACCGTTTTCAATAACCTACCACCTATTCCATACATTTGCAACATCTTCCACATTGCCCTTATCCACCCTATCATATGCCTTTTCCAAATCCATAAATGCCACAAACACCTCTTTACCCTTATCTAAATATTGTTCGCATATATGTTTCACTGCAAACACTTGGTCTACACACTCCCTACTCTTCCTAAAGCCTTCTTGTTCATCTGCTATCCTGCTCTCTGTCTTACTCCTAATTCTTTCAATGATAACTCTACCATACACTTTACCAAGTATACTCAACAGACTTATTTCCCTATAATTTTTACACACTATTTTGTCCCCTTTGCCTTTATACGAAGGAACTAAGCATGCTCTCTCTGCCAATCCCTAGGTACCTTACCCTCTTTCATACATTTATTAAATAAAACCACTAACCACTCTAAAACTATATCCCCACCTGCCTTTAATATTTTTATCTTTATCCCATCATTCCCAGCTGTTTTACCCACTTTCATTCTACTCACTGTCTCACGAACTTCCCCCACACTCACAACTGTTTCTTCCTCACTCCTATAAGATGTTATTCCTCCTTGCCCTATACACGAAATCACAGCTTCCTTATCTTCATCAACATTTAACAATTCCTCAAAATATTCCCTCCATCTTCCTGATACCTCTAACTCTCCATTTAATAACTCTCCTCTCCAATCGCTCTTCTTCCCTCCTGCACCCACTTTCCTATAACCACAAACTTCTGCTGAACACTCTAACACTATATTCTTAAACTTACCCCATACCTCTTCTACCCCACTCCTATACTGTCACTAGCCCATCTGTCCTCCAACAGTTGTTTATATCTTACCCTAACTGCCTCCTCCTTTAGTTTATAAATCTTCACTTCTCTCTTGCTGTTTCCATTCTCCTTTGTAAGTAAAGTAAATTTTATTTCTTTGCAAGTTTACTTCGAGATTTTGTAATTACAATTTAGAATTGAAGAGCAAGGAGAGTCTTTTATCTACCACTATGTAGTCCAACAAACTACTGTCATTTCGCCCTACATCATATCTTGTATACTTATTTATCCTCTTTTATCAAAATATGTGTTACCTATAGCCAAACCCCTTTCTATACAAAGTTCAATCAAATGCTCCCCATTATCATTTACACCTGGTACCCCAAACTTACCTACCACACCCCCTCTAAACGTTTCTCCTACTTTAGCATTTAGGTCCCATACCACGATTACTCTCTCACTTGGTTCAAAAGTTCCTACACACTCGCTTAACATCTCCCAAAATCTCTCTTTCTCCTCTACACTCCTCTCTTCTCCAAGTGCATACACACTTATTATGACCCATAACTCTCCATAACTGATCCTTCAACATTATTGCTACCCCTTCCTTAGCTCCAACTCTTTCAGATTCTCCTGACTTAATCCCATTTATTTCTCGCCACTGAAACTCGCCTACCTCCTTCAGCTTTGTTTCGCTTAGGGCTAAGACATCCAACTTCTTTTCATTCATAACATTAGCAATAATCTCTATTATCATCCGCACTACATCCGCTCACATTCAAACATCACAATTTTATGAAGTTTTTCCTTATCTTGGTTTTAGTAATTTATACAGGAGATGGGGTTACTAGCCCATTGCTCCCGGCATTTAGTCGCTGCTTACGACACGCATAGCTTACGGAGGAAGAATTCTGTTCCACTTTCCCAAGGAGATAAGCAGAAATAAACAAGAACAAGAACTAGGAAGAAAAATAGAAGAAAAACCCAGAGGGGTTAGTATATATATGCTTGTACATGTATGTGTAGTGTGACCTAAGTGTAAGCAGAAGTAGCAAGAAATACCTGCAACCATTTTTTGTGTGCTTATTTCAAATGGAACAAATTAAAAATATCTCTATTACCAAAAAGGCAAAAAACTATGATCAGTCTTTTCTCGAAAACAATTAAGTGGAAGGCAAAAAAATTAAGATAGTTTTGGAATCAATGTCAGAAAAGAAAACTATATAGCACATCCAACATTATCTCTGATGATTATTCTTCACTGACCAGAGAAATTACATATCCAGTGAAAGCAGAATCGTATTACCGGTTTAACATTTTAGACGTTGAAGAGCACTAACAACCTGGGTGTTTGATTCATTCTTTAATACGATACCTTAAGCTGACTACCAAATCTATATTTTCATTATTATAAATTAAGATGAAAAGACACGAGAAGAAAGTTGAAAAAAAATAGTTTAAGAAAATATTCTATAAAATATGAAAAATTAATTGAAACACATGATGAAGCAATAAATTTCCATCTTTTTTTTAATCTGACTATAATCTGACAGGCAAGATATGTCATTGTTCCATTTGCATAAAACATGAATCACAAGCTGAAAAAACTGCACAGAACCGAAGGTTAAATTAATGTCAACAGTTGAGTGAAGGTGAACAATAGTTAAGTGAAGATGAACAATAGTTGAGTGAAGGTGAACAATTGTTGAGTGAACATGACCAATAGTTGAGTAAAGATGAACAATAGTTTAGTGAAGGTGAACAATAGTTGAGTGAAGGTGAACACTAGATGAGTGAAGATGAACAATAGTTGAGTGAAGTTGAACAATAGTTGAGTGAAGGTCAATAATTGTTGAGTGAACATGACCAATAGTTGAGTAAAGGTGAACAATAGTTTAGTGAAGTGAACAATAGTTGAGTGAAGATGAACAATAGATGAATGAAGGTGAACACTAGAAGAGTGAAGATGAACAATAGTTGAGTGAAGATGAACAATAGTTGAAAGATGATGAACAATAGTTGAGTGAAGATGAACAATACTTGAGTGAAGCTGAATATTAGTTGAGTGAAGCTGAATAATAACACAGCCCCCAGGTGAAGGTGGTGTCCCCAGGTGAAGGTTGTGTCCCCAGGTGAAGGTGGTGCCAACAGGTGAAGGTGGTGTCAACAGGTGAAGGTGGTGTCAACAGGTGAAGGTGGTGTCAACAGGAGAAGGTGGTGTCCCCAGGTGAAGGTGGTGTCCCAGGGAAGGTGGTGTCCCCAGGTGAAGGTGGTGTCCCAGGTGAAGGTGGTGTTCCCAGGTGAAGGTGGTGTTCCCAGGTGAAGGTGGTGTTCCCAGGTGAAGGTGGTGTCCCCAGGAGAAGATGGTGTCCCCAGGAGAAGATGGTGTCCCCAGGAGAAGATGGTGTCCCCAGGTGAAGGTGGTGTCCCCAGGTGAAGGTGGTGTCCCCAGGTGAAGGTGGTGTCCCCAGGTGAAGGTGGTGTCCCCAGGTGAAGGTGGTGTCCCCAGGTGAAGGTGGTGTCCCCAGGTGAAGGTGGTGTCCCCAGGTGAAGGTGGTGTCCCCAGGTGAAGGTGGTGTCCCCAGGTGAAGGTGGTGTTCCCAGGTGAAGGTGGTGTCCCCAGGTGAAGGTGGTGTCCCAGGTGAAGTGTGTTCCCAGGTGAAGGTGGTGTTCCCAGGTGAAGGTGGTGTTCCCAGGTGAAGGTGTGTTCCCAGGTGAAGGTGGTGTTCCCAGGTGAAGGTGGTGTTCCCAGGTGAAGGTGGTGTTCCCGGTGAAAGTGGTGTTCCCAGGTGAAGGTGGTGTTCCCAGGTGAAGGTGGTGTCTCCGGTGAAAGGTGGTGTTCCCAGGTGAAGGTGGTGTTCCCAGGTGAAGGTGGTGTTCCTGCAGGTGAAGGTGGTGTTCCCAGGTGAAGGTGGTGTTCCCAGGTAAGGTGGTGTCTCCTGGTAAGGTGGTGTTCCCAGGTGAAGGGTGTTTCCAGGTGAAAGGTGTTCCCAGGTGAAGGTGGTGTCCCCAGGTGAAGGTGATGTCCCCAGGTGAAGATGCTGTCCCCAGGAGGAGGAGGCATCCCCAGGTGAAGGTGTTGTGACCAGGTGGTGGCGTCTCCAGGTGACGAAGGTGAAATTAGAATAAACTTTTTATAGGACAGACTGTTGCAGAAGGCAAAAGGAATAATGAAAAGAGATAGGAACGAATAAAAGTGAAAGAAGCATTTTTTCCTTGTGGGAAGTGAGTGTGGGGAGCGTGCAGTTTGATCTCTATCTCCCAACCTCACACTGTGCTTGTCTTCTGTCTGAAGTGAGAATGGGCACTAGAGAGTAAGAATCATTATGATTCTACTGCCCGTGTTTCTTTTTTTGTGTGTGTGGGGAGGGGGTGGATTTGGGTTGTCACATAATAATCAAGTATGATGTAACCTACAGCCACCCACTTACTCTACTTTTACCCAGTTAATTAACTTATCTCCACCTTTTTACTCTACCACCAGCTGCCCACCCAGCTACCTTACCAAACCACTATAGGAGTAGGGTTTGAGTCCATGGGAAGTTAGATCTAAAACTCCAGGCCAGTGCTTATGCAGCTCGGCCAGGACTTGAGCTAGAGTTCACCACAACCACGCTGGTATAAACTTTTGTTTGTGGTCACAGTGGGGCCCATGCTAACCTTCTTATGGTTTATAAATATACCTAGATGGATGAATATTATTGTAGCCCTCTGGCCCAGTGGCTTACACACTGGCTTGGAGTATTATGACTCACTTGCCATGGATTCTAACCTCTCACTCGTGATTTGTTTGCAGTCGTTATTTACGATTTCTTGAGTCATGATACCCTACCAACACCTGCATATCCGACTACTGTCCAATCCACCCATCTACTCAAAGGCTAAACATCCACCCACCAGGCTACACATCCACCCACCAGGCTACACATCCACCCACCCGGCTATACATCCACGCACACGGCTATCCATCCACCTACCCGGCTGCTATACTGGTATCTGCTTATCCTACCATCAACACACCCTACCACCACTGACCCACCCATTAAACAACCCTACCACTAGCTACTCACTTACCCATCTTACATCTATTTACCCTAGCACTAACCCACATATCCTAATGCCACCCCATTTACCCTATCCCTAACCCACCTTACTACTACCACTAAACCCACCCATTAACCCTAAAACCACCCACAGACCTACACTTCTAACATAAACAAACCCACCCTACTATCACAGCCCACCCAACCACATCAACTGCGATCAGATAAACTACGCCCTAAATGAAACTTGTTGGGAAGATATATTAAATTACATGGATCCTAACCAGTGCCTTGAAAAGATCAACCTCCTGGTAGCTGAAGTATGTTCAAGGCATATTTCTCTTAGAAAAAAGAAGAGAAGTAATAAACTAGAGAGAGAGAGAGAGAGAGAGAGAGAGAGAGAGAGAGAGAGAGAGAGAGAGAGAGAGAGAGAGAGAGAGAGAGAGAGAGAAGAGAGAAAGAGAGAAAGAGAGAAAGAGAGAAAGAGAGAAAGAGAGAAAGAGAGAGAGAGAAAGAGAGAGAGAGAGAGAGAAGAGAGAAAGAGAGAAAGAGAGAAGAGAGAGAGAAGAGAGAGAGAGAGAAGAGAGAGAGAGAGAGAGAGAGAGAGAGAGAGAGAGAGAGAGAGAGACGCTACCTCTACAGGAGAAGGCGAAAAATCACTGAGCTCCTCAAGAATGCCAGATTATCTGATACACGGAAGGAAGCGCTAACCAGGGAAGTGGAAAATATTCAGCTAAAGTTAAAGGACTCATACAGAGACAAGAGGAGCTAAAAGTGATTAGTTAAAAATTAAAGAAATTCGAAATATTTCTTTTCATATGCCAAAAACAAGACAAAAACCATCTTACACAGATGACAACAAAGAAAGGAGTGAGATACTGAAATCTCTATATGACTGTGTTCAGCGAGCCACTAATCCGTCTAAAGATAGAAAATCCAAATTTTTTTTTATGAATGAGCCTCAAAACCCTGCCAATGTATACCAAATTTCTGACATAACCCTAACTCCACTAGATCTGAGAAAACCATCGACGACATGCCCATGCACTCAGCCCCAGGCCCAGACTCGTGGAACTCTGTGTTCATTAACAACTACAAGAAACCCCTCTCACAGGCCCTAAGTATGCTATGGAGAAGGAGCATAGACACAGGTGAGATTCCACAGTCACTAAAAACAAGGAATGTAGCCCCACTCCACAAAGGTGGCAGCAAAGCAGTAGCTAAGAACTAGAGACCAATAGCTTTAACATCCCACACCATAAAAATCTTTGAAAGAGTTCTAAGAAGCAGGATAGCAAACCACTTGGACTCCAAAAATTGCACAACCCAGGGCAACATGGTTTCAGAGCAGGTCGCTCCTGCCTCTCGCAACTGCTAGACCACCATGCTATGGTCTTAGATGCTCTGGAAAACAAACAGAATGCAGATGTAGTATACACAGATTTGGCAAAAAGCCTTTGACAAGTGCGATCATGGTGTAATAGCACACAAAATGCGTGCTAAAAAGATAACTGGCAAAGTAGGCAGATGGATCATCAACTTTCTAAAATCGAACACAAAGATTAGTGGTAAACAGAGTTAAATCGGAAGCTGCCATAGTGAAGAGCTCTGTTCCACAAGGCACATTACTCGCCCCTATCCTGTTCCTCATTCTCATATCAGACATAGACACAGATGTAAACCATAGCACTGTATCATCCTTTGCAGACGATACTAGGATTTGCATCAGTGTCATCCATTGAGGACACGGCAAATCTTCTAGAAAATATAAACCAAGTTTTTCAATGGGCAACGGAAAACAATATGATGTTCAATGAAGACAAATTCCAACTACTCCGTTATGGAAAACTGGAGGAAATAATAGCTAGGACTGAGTATTGTACAAACTGTAATTACATAATAGAGCGGAAAAGTAATGTGAAGGACCTGGGTGTGGTAATGTCCGAAGATCTCACCTTCAAGGACCACAACAATGCCACTATCACATCTGCGAGGAAACTGATAGGATGGATAATGAGAACATTCAAGACAAGAGATGCTAAGCCAATGATGATCATTTTTATATAACTTGTTCTATCTAGGATGGAATACTGCTGTACATTAACATCCCATTCAAGGCAGGTGAAATTGCAGATCGAGAGAATGTACAGAGAACCTTTACTGCACGTATAAGTTCCATCAAACACCTTAACTACTGGGAACGCCTGGAAGCACTTGACTTGTACCAGGCGAGACTGGTTACTGATCTGCACACAGAAATCACTCACTACGAAAGCAAAAAACTTGGCAGGCGGTGCAACATACCCTTAGTGAAAAGTAGGGGCACCACTGGTACACTAAGAGAAAACACAGTAAGTGTCCGGGGCCCAAGACTGTTCAACAGCCTCCCAATAGCCTTACCAAAAGACCCCTGGTTGTCTTCAAGAGGGAGCTGGACAGGTACGTAAAGTCGGTGTCGGATCAGCGGGGCTGTGGTTCGTACGTTGGACTACGTGCGGCCAGCAGTAACAGCCTCGTTGATCAGACCCTGATCCACCGGAAGGCCTGGTCGTGGACTGGGCCGTGGGTGCGTTGATCCCCAGAATACCGTCCAGGTAGACTCCAGGTAGACCACCACTGCCTACCCATCCACTACCACCACCACCCCTTGCCCAACAACTACCCACCTACCCTACAACCTCTATGCAAGAACTCTCATACTCTACCATAACCCTCTTTTCCTAGCACTACCCATCTTTCCTACCACCATTATAACACCACCCACCTACTTTACCACCTCTAGACCACCATCCAACTTCCCTACCACCATCACCATTCCACCTCTCATCTATTTTGCCACCACTATACCCACCTACCCAACTACCACCATTCCGCCTCCTGCTTACATTACGACTCCTGTACCACCGGGCACCTACCCTACCACTAACACCACCACCATCATCCTAATCTTGACTATTTAGAGAGAATTACATGTAGGTAGACAATAATTAGTCATTTTCAGAATATATGGATACATAAGAGTATGATTTGTTACCTGTCATTCTCATGAACGGTATTTCCCTGCAGATCAGAATCTATTAGTTTTTCCGTCCGTCCCTTCGTCTGTGTCTGTCTCCCCCTCCCCCTCTCTCTACTTGGTCACGTGTTTTTGCCTTTTTCTAATATACAATTAACTTCTTCATTAAAGCTGATGGGAAAAAATGGCGATGGAATCTTGTAGTTGAAGCATAGGCTTTCTTAAATGTACTGCATGTACTGCATGCACGTGCATATATGCATATCTGAACGATGTTTTCAGAGACACAAAATGTGGCCCGGCCCTAGACCACACCTTCTGGGGGATTAAAGCCTGATCAACAAAGCTGTTACTGCCGGCTGCACACATTCCAACCTACAAAACACAGCCCAACTGATCAAGAACCGGCATGATCTTATTCAAGTCCCTCTTAAAGACAGCTAGGAGTCTACTGAATGATGGAAGGTGTTGAATATTCTTGAGCCCCTTACATTTGTTGTATTGTCTCTCAGTATACTCAGATATTTTGCACCATATACCGGGACTCTTGCTTTCCTAGAGTGATTTCTTTGTGTAGACTGGGGATTAATCCTACTAGGATTTTCCTGGTGTTAGTTATCGTCTTCCTTCTAAGGATCACAGCTCAAGAACTTTAAACGTTCCCAGTAATTTAGTTGTTGACTGATCTTATACATGCTGCAAAGGCTTTCTTTACTTTGTCTAGATCTGCAGTTTCGCTTGTTTTAAAAGGCACTGTTAATGTACAGCAGTATTCCAGCCTAGAGAAAACAAGCGACTTAAACAGGATCGTCACTGGTTTGGTATCCCTTGTTTCAAACGTTCATATTATCGATGTTTTCATTTCCTCGCGATTGTGTTTATGACATTGTTGTCATCCTTGAGAATGAGATACTTTGACATTATCATTCCATAGTCCTTCACGTTGGGTTTTCACTGTATTGAGTGATTACAATGAGTTTTTATATACTCCCTTCTAGTTTCCATTTCCATAATTTTTATATAATGGAGTTACTGAAATTTGTCCTCATGGAACATCATGTTTTCTGTGGCCCACTGGAAGACTTGTATATCTTCTTGGAGATTTACATTATCCTCAATGGATGTCACTCATGCACATTCTAGTATCGTCAGTGCAATTTTTTTTTCCCTGTCTCATTTAGATATGAAGATGAGGAAAAGTTCGGGTTCAAGTAGTGTACCTTGGCCAAACAATTTTTCACTGAATCAGCCTCTGAATTTGTTTACCATTATTCTGCGTTCTATTTGTTAAAATTTTAAAATTTCATCGGCACACTTTTACAGTTATTATTATTTCCATGGATTTTGATAATTGCATTATAGATGGCTTTTATAGAGTGTATACTACGTTCGCCTGTTTCTAGGTTATTCTGCCTTAGGTTGTGCAGTTGTTGTCAGTCTATGGGGTTAGTGGTCTTGCTTTTTAAAAACCTTTCATACATTTTTATAGTGTGTGCCGTTAATGGTATTGGTCTGTAGTTTTTTGCTATTACTTTGCTGCCGTCTTTATGGAGTTGCCCTATATTCGTTGTTTTTAATTACTGTGGGATAACCCCTGTGTCTAGGCTCCCTTTAAATAGAATATTTAAGGTACGTATTATTTTTTTTTAAATTCTTGATGACCATGGGAGTCTCGGCCTGGGGCACAGTGCCTACGCACTCTGTTTCATGATTAATTTATTTTTAATTTATCGCCTTCTGTTTCTCTATCCAGTTCTTCGTTCTTCACTGTAATTCTTCGCTTGAAAAAGAGAGCCTCTCTCTCGCTTCCTAGCTTACATCTTCTCTTCCTCCTCCTCCTCAGTGGCTTCTGCCTTGAGTTCATTTCTAGTCCCAGAGAATAAATTATTTTCTAGACACTTGTTAAGATGCGTGTTATTCATATTATCTTTCCAGCATGTTTCGTTAAGGACATGATTTACTTGATCCCAGATGATGTTCTAGTTATTTAAGTTGAATTTGGTGAAAACACCCTCATGGCTGCATGTATTTTGCTATTCATGGCACGTGTGAATGTAGGTCTGAACCTCGAATAGATTGCGAACTGAATTTACTGTCTTTGGCAGTAAATTCAGTTCATTATTCATGAGTATAAGGTAAAGCGTGTTTTATAGTCGTGTCTGGTCCTCTTATGTACAAATGTTCCTCTTATGCGAATACACGAATATCTGAATGTTGAACTATTTCTTTATTTGTATCTTTCATTAGCACAGCTTTACCACTGTCATCAATCTCCTCCACCACATTATGTTTGCTCGTATTTTGTTGGTGAGTCGAGGTAATTATATACGACACGCATGAACCCTTGTGTTATTAATTGGGGGTTAGGCCCTTGTTATTGTGTAGTGTGTGTCTGAATTATGCGTCAGTGTCTATTTTGCTCCTTAATATAAAATTCCTTCAAAGTTTCTCCTACTTTCATAACGACAACATGAATAAATCTTAGCATAGTCTACACATTTTATGGTTTTGATCGAGTTTCATTACTGGCTGCTGAAATAGGTAGGTTATTTTATATTGCTACAAAAATAAGAAATTCCAAGGATAGATAAAGTGTTACTAATAGCAAAGAAAACTTACTACTGGAATGAATGCGGGGAGTCAACTCCCCTGATACAGTGACATGATTTACTATAAATGTTTTCTTTAAGAATGCGGGGACAGTCAGACAAGGTTAGTAAAGACTGCACCGGCAGCGTAGTTGGAGGTGAATACCAGGTTCCTTGCCCTATGTCTGACCAGTTCTATGTAAGCCGATTGAGAAAATTGCTTGAATCTAGTGTATAATGCGCAAGCACACACACACGCACACACTCGCTTACGCACATAAACACACACACACACACAAAACGTTGAACGCACCGCGTCTCGTCCGATCAGCGAAGTTAAGCAACGTTGGGTTTGGTTAGTACTTGGATGGGTGACTGCCTGGAACACCAAATGATGTTGGCATAAATCTTACACGCCCCGGTGGCCTGGTGGCTAAAGCTCTCGCTTCACGCACGGAGGGCCCGGGTTAAATTACTGGCGGGGCAGAAACATTTTGAAGTGTTTCCTTACACACACATACAACAGGCCTAGTGTCTAATCGACATGCGCCTAGGACAAAATAGTAACTAACAACACACACACACACACACAGGTACAATGGGAAACAGAACTGGAAAAAAACAGTAAATGAAATGAGGGAATACGTGACAACAAAATGCAAGAATGCAGAGGAGTTTTTCGTATCCAAGGGCAACAGAAACAAAAGGAAGACCACAACGAGCTCTTGTTCACCCAAAGGTGTAGAGAAGCCAAAACTAAGTGCGATAGGGAATGGAAAAAAGTACAGAAGACAAAGGACCCAGGAAAATAAGGAAATTAGCAGAAGAGCCAGAAATGAGTACTCGTGAATAAGGAAGGAGGTCCAGTAGCAATACTAGAATAGAGCATCGAAAGCCAAATCTGACCCAAAGCTATTTTACAACCACATCAGGTTTGGAAGACGGCAAATGTAGTCCCAATCATTAAGAAAGGAGACAGGCAGGTGGCATTAAACTATAGACCAGTGTCTCTGACATGCATAGTATGCAAATTCATTGAGAAGATTACAGGAGAACAGTTGTGGAACACCTAGAAAGAAATAAGCTTGTAAACGATAACCAGAATGGTTTCAGGGAAGGGAAATCCTGTATCACAAAGCTACTGGACTTTTACGACTACATGACTGAAGTAGGACCAGAGAGATAGAGGGGTGGGTAGACTGCATTTTCTTGGGCTGCAAGATGGCCTTCGACACAGTTCTGCACAAGATGATATTGCAAAAGCTAGAGGAGCAGGCAGGAATGACAGGAAAGGTATTGCAATGGAACAAAGAATACCTGACAGGAAGGAAAAAACGAGCGATGGTACGTGACGAGGTGTCAGAGTGGGCGCCTGTGACGAGCGGAGTTCCACAAGGGCCGTTGCTGTTTCTGGTAAATGTGAATGACATGACGGAAGGGACAGATTCAGAGTTGTCCCTGTTTGCAGATGATGTGAAGCTAATGCGAAGAATTCAAGCGGATGAGAATCAGATGGGACTACAAAGAGTTCTGGACTGGCTGCAAGCCTGGTTCGTCAACTGGCTACTGAAGTTTAATCCCACCAAATGCAAAGTCATAAAGATTGGAGAAGGTGAAAGAAGACCGTAGACAGAGTATAGGCCAGAGGGCCAAAAACTGCAAACCTCACTTAAGAAAATGATCCTCGGGTGAATATAATACCGAGCACATATCCTGAGGCGCACATAAACCAAATAATTGCTGCAGCATATGTGCGCCTAGCAAAACTAAGAATAGCGTTTCAACACCTCGGTAAGGAATCATTGAAAACTGTGTACACCGTGTACATCAGGACCATACTGGAGTATGCAGCACCAATTTGGAACCTACATCTGGTCAAGCACGTAAAGCAATTTTAAAAAGTGCAAAGGTTTGCAACAAGACTAGTCTCGGAGGTAAGTTGTATATCCTACGAGGAGAGGATAATGGAAATAAATAATCATGATGACAATGGAGGACAGGAGTGTTAGGGGAACATAACATACAAATTACTGAACAGAATTGACAGGGTGGATAGGGACACCGCAACAAGGGGTCACAACTCAAATGAGACAATGGGATGTTAGGAAGTATTTTTGCATCTATAGAGTTGTCATGAGGCATGATACGACATAGCTCATCGAGCAGGAAGTGGACCTATTAGCGACCAGCGAAGAGATTGTTTCAGGAGCTGTGCATCGACCCCTGCAATCAAAAATAGTTGAGTACACTCCATATCCTGTAGATAGGTGGTAAGAGGTATAGAGTGTTAGGTGTCTTGGACACATCACAAGAATCAGTACAACGAAAGTGACAGAAAGCTCAAAAGACAAATTACAAATTATATATATATATATATATATATATATATATATATATATATATATATATATATATATCTTCTTTCAACAAACCGGCCGTATCAAACCGAGGCAGGGTGACCCAAAAAGAAAAGTTTATCTTTTTATTTTTAGTAATGAATACAGGAGAAGAGATTACTAACCCCTTGCTCCCGGCATTTTAGTCGACACTTACGACACGAATGGCTCACGGAGGAAGAAGTCTGTTCCAATTCCCCATGTAGATAAGTGGAAATAAGAACAAGAACTAGTAAGAAAATAGAAGAAAACCCTGAGGGGTGTGTATATATATGCTTGTACATGCATGTGTAGTGTGACCTAAGCATAAGTAAAAGTATCAAGACGTACCTGAAATCTTGCATGTTTATGAGACAGAAAAAACCCACCAGCAATCCTACCATCATGTAAAACAATTACAGGCTTTCGTTTTACACTCACTTGGCAGGACGGTAGTACCTCCTGGGCGGTTGCTGTCAACCAACCTACTACCTACAATATATATATCGCAACCGTGCAATGAATTTAGAATAACGTTGGTCTGGGTGGCAGCCCACCCTGGTAGGGGATTGCAAGAACTGACATGATTAAAGATCGCATTCGACACCTGTCCTGTCCTGATCGAGTACTGGTGTTGGGATAATCTAGTTTCCACAGGTTTACCTGTCTGACCAATGTATGAGAGTGGGCAAAGGGTGCATGGGACCTTGCAGACATCACCCACATTATTAGGCAGTGTGTTTTTAATCAATCTCTGTTTCACTGTCCCAGTGTTTTTGAAAGTCAGATTTATATTGAGTTCCCATGCACCCTTTGCCCACTCTCATACATTGGTCAAACAGGTATACCTCTGGAAACTAGATTATCCCAACACCAGTACTCAACAGGATAGGCCAGGTGTCGAATGCGACCTTTAACCATGTCAGATCTTGCAATCACCCAACAGTTCCATCATGGAAAGAAACATAATTGAGTCCTCTGTCCTGAAACATGATAGGAATGCCATATATAATTCAAATTATGTGCTGTACAAAATCGATAGCTATTTAGTGCAGTCTATTGTGCACAACCTTAAACAACAATGTTATATAAAAGTGCAGGATTGCCCCTTGTGACAGTGGGTTTTGTGATATTTCTGTTATGTTCGACCAGAGTCTGCAAACTGAACATCATGGTACGCCCATCGTGAACGTCGATATAATATATAACATCTTGTTAAGTCCGTTGCCAACGTCGATATTTAATATGTTAGGTCTGCCGTGACCGTCGGTATAACCCACCCAGCTACTACTGCATACAGGTATCGTAATGCTGCAGGTGCTCTGGGTAGTATGCTGCAATACGGACTGCAACTTGAGCAATATAACATCAGTAGTAAGGCAATAGTCGTGGGGGTTCATTTAGGTATGGGTGCACATGTGCAATCATCCTAGGATAGCCCAAAATAAATGCAGAGTGACCTATTGAGGTCCTAACCCACCTAGTTAAACCACTAATTTAGTAGTTTATTGAATTATGTTATTAATAATATTATAATGACAATAATAATGATATTAGTGGATGATATTGGATGATAATGATAGTAATGGATTTAAAAAAAATCAGGAATTGCCTAGTTATTATAAGAAAGAAAAACCTTAATAGGAGAATTCACACAGACATTGACACAGAGTACTTCCTGAATGTTCTGGAATGTTCTACAACACAGGTTGACAAAATGAGGGATTTATTCCCTCTATTTCACTAGTTAGAAGGTTGTTCACATTAGTTACATTCTGTATGTAAATGATCCTCTATTGTAATGTAACTTCTTACGTCACATGACCTGTTCCCAGCGGTTAGAAGCTTAGGGTTGGCTATTAACTATTTCCTACTTATTTTGCCTCATGCTGTCTACAAACTGTAGGGCCTACACCACCCGACCCCATGTGGGGTGGGGTGTGGGGGGACCGGTGTGTGGTTGGCATTCCGCTGGCCCTTTCCCTCAGTAAGAGGCTGGTGCCACCGCTACCATACTCTGGAAAAACTTACCCTATTTCTCCTGTTGCTGCCCTTGCAACATTGCACAGTTCCTGAGAAGTGTGAAAGTACTTGAGCTAAAGATTTCCACCCTACCCCTCCACCCCCATCTCTCCCCCCGTGGCTTGTCTGCGATTAAACGGTCTAAAAATATATGTTAATTTTAAAACTTCAAAGGAAGTGAGCTCCACTATATAATTTTTATTCCAACATATGAGCCTGTATTGTGCCAAAATCTGGACCATTTTATGCATATTTTAAGGCTGCGCAAAGCTTCATCTTTGGTTTCTCTCTATTGGAGATGTCATCCTCAGCACCGAGTACACGAAGTGCATCGGAATGGTGATTAGTAGGGTGTCCCCTCGAGTTTTTCTCAACTGCCTGTCTTATGACACGAGGTGACGTACTTCGCATGTCACAATTCTTTCACCTGAAGCAGAACCTACCTTCCCAAAAAAAGTTTCAAGAAGTCCTGCGAAGCCTGCTGTGCTATCTGGACGAGGGCAAGGATCCCAACCCAGCAGTTAGATTCCTGTAACCATGAACGAGTGAAATTTAATCAATAACAACACTGCGACTAGCCGGGGGATCGAACCCGTGTTGTTTTAGCCCACCTCATGGTGAGTGAAAATTCACGACGCTCTAACCCACTGGACATACAACCCTACAAAGATCAGGGAGTGGACAGAGAGGCTAGGATGTTGGGGGTACCTAGTGATCCTACTACATGGGTGAGGGTGCCCTCAAGAGGCTTTCACTTCTATCCAGTGGGTTAGTAGTCAATTTATATATAGTTATATAAATATATATATATATATATATTATATATATATATATATATATATATATATATATATATATATATATATATATATATATATATATATATAAACTTTCTCTTATATGTTTAAAGATATATTTTTTCATGTATGTTAATATAAAAATTAATTGATTTGTACCTACCTGGAGGCTACCTGGAGGGCATTCCGGGGATCGACGTCCCCGCGGCCCGGTCTATGACCAGGCCTCCCGGTGGAATCAGGGCCTGATCAACGAGGCTGTTACTGCTGGCTGCACGTAGTCAAACGTACGAACCACAGCCCGGCTAATCTGACACTGACTCCAGGTATCTGTCCAGCTCCCTCTTGAAGACAACCAGAGGTCTACTGGTAATGCCCCTTATGACTGGTGGGAGGCTGTTGAACAGTCTTGGGCCCCGGACACTTATTGTGTTTTCTCTTAGTGTACCAGTGACGCCCCTACTTTTCACTGGGGGTACGTTGCACCGTCTGCCAAGTCTTTTGTTTTCGTATGGAGTGATTTATGTGTGCATATTAGGGACCAGTGCCTCCAGAATCTTCCAGGTGTAGATTATGATACATCTCTCTCTCCTGCGCTCCAGTGAATATAAGTCTAGTGCTTCCAGGCGTTCCCAGTAGTTAAGGTGTTTGATGGAATTTATACGTGCAGTAAAGGTTCTCTGTACATTCTCTAGATCTGCAATTTCACCTGCCTTGAATGGGGATGTTAATGTACAGCAGTACTCCATCCTAGAGAGAACAAGTGAATGTTGTCATTATCCTTCCTATCAGTTTCCTCACAGATGTGATTGTGGCATTGTTATGGTCTTTGAAGGTGAGGCCTTCGGACATTACCACACCCAGGTCCTTCACATTACTTTTCCGCTCTATTGTGTAATTAGAGTTTATAATATACTCAGTCCTAGCTATTATTTCCTCCAATTTTCCATAACGTAGTAGTTGGAATTTGTCTTCATTGAACATCATATTGTTCTCTGTTGCCCATTGGAAAACTTGGTTTATATCTTCTTGGAGATTTGCCGTGTCCTCAATGGATGACACTCTCATGCAAATCCTAGTATCATCTGCAAAGGATGATACAGTGCTGTGGTTTACATCTCTGTCTATGTCTGATATGAGGATGAGGAACAGGATAGGTGCTAGTACTGTGACTTGTGGGACAGAGCTATATGGCAGCATCCGATTTAACTCTGTTTACCACTACTCTTTCTGTTCGATTGGTTATAAAGTTAAAGATCCATCTGCGTACTTTGCCAGTTATCCCTTTAGCACGCATTTTGTGTGCTATTACACCATGATCGCACTTATCAAAGACTTTTGCAAAATCTGTGTATACTACATCTGCATTCTGTTTGTTTTCCAGAGCATCTAAGACCATATCATGGTGGTCTAGCAGTTGCGAGAGGAAGGAGCGACCTGCTCTGAAACCATGTTGCCCTGGGTTGTGCAATTTTTGTGAGTCGAAGTGGTTTGCTATCCTGCTTCTTAGAACTCTTTTAAAGATTTTTATGATATGGGACGTTAAAGCTATTGGTCTATAGTTCTTAGCTACTGCTTTGCTGCCACCTTTATGAAGTGGGGCAATATCCGTTGTTTTTAGTGACTGTGGAATCTCGCCTGTGTCTAAGCTCCTTCTCCATAGCATACTTAGAGCCTGTGAGAGGGGTTTCTTGCAGTTCTTAATGAACACAGAGTTCCACGAGTCTGGGCCTGGGGCTGAGTGCATGGGCATGTCGTCGATGGCTTTCTCAAAGTCTAGAGGAGTTAGGGTTAAGTCAGAAATTTGGCATACATTGGCAGGGTTTTGGGGCTCATTCATTGAAAAAATTAAGGAGCTCAGTGTTCTTCGTCTTCTCCCGTATAGGGAGCGTCCCTCTCTCTCCTGTTTACTCCTCTTTTTTTTTCGTAGAGGAATATGCCTTGAACATACTTCAGCTACCAGGAGGTTGATCTTTTCAAGGCACTGGTTAGGATCCATGTAATTCAAGATATCTTCCCAACATGTTTCATTTAGGGCATAGTTTACCAGATCCCAGTTGATGTTCTTTGCTGATCAGGACTCCTGTGTATGTACGTCTGGACTTCGATTACATTGTGATCAGAATTTGTTGTTTTTGATATTATGTTTCTTACCAGGTCCTCATTATTTGTGAAGATAAGGTCTATTGTGTTCTCTAGTCTCATCGGCTCTACTATCTGCTGACTTAGGCTCGAAGGCTTACCAGACAGGAGTCAATTTTTGATAGTTGTTCTTTGAACTGTTGGGAAGTTGCAGCTGATGGCTTATATACAAGTACAATGACTAAGCTTTGGTTCTCGATTTTTATTGTCAGAACTTCAACTACATTATTTGTGGTGTTCAGTATCTCTGTGCAAATGAGCGACTCTTTGACACACAGGCCAAACCCCCCCCCTTGTTTCTTGTTCTTTCTGTCGCATCTGAAAAGGTTGTACCCAGGTATTCATATTTCATTGTCAAAGTAATCTTTTGCGTGGATCTCTGTGAAGGCTGCAAACAGTGCATTTGACTTCCCTAGAAATCCACTAATGAAAGGAATTTTGTTGTTGGTAGATGGCTTAAGGACCTGTATATTAGCAAATATATATGAGGTTGTGTTGCATGTTTGTTGGGGGATTTCATTGTTGACATCAGTAGTTGTGAGTCCGGAGGGGCCACTGGCTGTGCCTCCAGTCTAACAAGGGTCCAAGGTGGTGGACTATTTTGGTTACCTCTTTCCATTTTCTTTCTTCGTTTCTTACCACTAAAAAATCACTTGGGGTGGGGTTGTCATAACTACCATAACTACTATGGTTTGTTGTATGGGGTATGTGCCTCCTGGTCCCTTTGAGGTGGTATGCGGGGTAATTGGTATTGTAACATTGTTTTTCAAGGATTGAAGAATGACACATCTCAGGGTGGAAGAATTTGCAAGAGGTAGAACGACACACTCCTTTAGACAGGAGGTCGCGGCACTTTTTGGGATGCTCAGAGTTGCATGTCCCATTCGTTTTCCATGATATTCCATATTTACAGATGCCCCAAACATAGTATTTGCACAGTTTTGTTTTTGGCTGGATACAATTCGTGCTGGATGTATTCCTAGTCTGTGCAGATCCTAGATCTGCACTACAGTCCACCACAGCCAAACCCGAGACACCCCCATCTGATGACATGGGGCCAACATTTTCCTTGGAAGAGGACTCCTCTACTACATCTGTACTAGAGACTATGGCTGTGGAGGAGTCTAACCAGATCCGGATTTTCACTATGGCTGGGGGCTGGGTCTGGGTCAGCCCTAGGGCTGGGGACTGGGCTAGCTGATTTTTTTGTCTCCTGTGTTTTTTTCTGTGGGTGACTGTTTATTTTTGGGTCAATTGTTGTAGACAAAAAACTGAGAAAACTTATCTGACCTTATTATAACAAGGCCAATTTAATTTAACCTTATTCAACTAAATATATTTTACATAAGTTTACAATAATTTAATAATAAACAAACACAATGAATTATACTTTTTTTGTTAGGTTCAGAATGATTGTTTTATTAATAGTATTTCCAAAGAACTTACGAAAGTTCAAAAAATAAAACACTTAGGAAGGACCACCACCATTACCACCACTGTTTCT
Source organism: Cherax destructor (assembly GCA_009830355.1). Taxonomy (NCBI): domain Eukaryota; kingdom Metazoa; phylum Arthropoda; class Malacostraca; order Decapoda; family Parastacidae; genus Cherax; species Cherax destructor. The sequence continues at coordinate 22,179 of WNWK01013223.1, forward strand.
TCTTCTACTTTTACTTTTTATTCTGTTTCTACTGCTACTATACTTTGTACTACTACTACTATTTTTTCTTCTTTTTTTCAATACATCTCAATATTTTTTTTACTTTTCCCCCCAAGAGTTTTCGTAAGTAACTTGAAAATACCTGACTTTGAACTAGGCTCAGATCTTTAAAAATTGTGTATCGTAGTCAAACGAATTCGGGGATTGTTACTTTATAGGCAATTTTCTGTGAGGATCACACTCATCCCTTCGGAAGAATATCCAGGATAGTGAGGAGGGGTAACTGGGAGCCGGGAATACTCTTCTCTGTCACGCTGCCAACTGTTATATACAAAGTTGTAAATATGATGGGTCGCCTACGTGAGGCAGCCCAACAAGGAAGCTTGGACGAACAATTACTGAATTTTTGAAACAGACTTGAAAAGAAATTTTTAATACTCGGCTGTTTTTTCTTAAGAGGAGCTTGTTCAAGATTATGTCTAAGAGTGGCGAGTGCGTGGTTTGTGAGTCACCACTTCCGGTGTAAGAATCGGCCTAAGAGTCACCACTTCCAGCGTTAACTGAACCAATTTACGTGAGTCACCACGTCGAGTCACATCTCCCCGAGTGTCACTGTACGTGAGTCACCACGACCCCGTGTAAGACTCACTCTTCCTTGTCTATTAAACAGTAAACAAGCTCTTCACGCTTGTTTACTCTTTAATAGACAGTTCATTACCGCATCAACATTATTGAAATTGACTTTTTTTTTAGACAGATCTAGTTGCATTAGTAAAAACTTTCACACTGGTACATAAATATCCAGTTTAATTATAAATGTTAAAAAATAATTTAAAAGAAGTTTTCTGAATGCCAGAGTTAGTTTTTTTAGTAAAGTTAATCGCCTGATCCCCCAAAAAAAATCGCCATCACTGTTAACGTCACATGGAACACAGTAACCCTCGCTCAGAATTCAATGCATATTAAAATTTGCGTGAAATCGTTTAAAAAAATATATATAATTGCTACAAATTTATACTCTGAACCTTTACATACTTTTACAATGAAACTCTTTGAAAGAAGGGAGATATATTACGAATGTTTCGCCACTAATAAACTAAGAAAAACAGTGGCAGGTGTTATAAACAAGAAAGCAACCCGTGTTAAAGTTCTTCCAGGGACACATAAACAAATATTTTACAGCTATAAAGTTCTTCTACTCCGGCATCTTTACCTACACAGACGTAAAATGCTTCAGATTAATTTCCCTGGTGAGGAACTGCCCGAAGGACGAAACTTGCCTAATGTTCTCTTATATAAAAGCCTAGAGTGCGTCCATGAGAGGGAGCCTAGAGTGCGTCCATGAGAGGGAGCCTAGAGTTCGTCCATGAGAGGGAGCCTAGAGTGCGTCCATGAGAGGGAGCCTAGAGTGCGTCCATGAGAGGGAGCCTAGAGTGCGTTCATGAGAGGGAGCCTAGAGTGCGTCCATGAGAGGGAGCCTAGAGTGCGTCCATGAGAGGGAGCCTAGAGTGCGTCCATGAGAGGGAGCCTAGAGTGCGTCCATGAGAGGGAGCCTAGAGTGCGTCCATGAGAGGGAGCCTAGAGTTCGTCCATGAGAGGGAGCCTAGAGTTCGTCCATGAGAGGGAGCCTAGAGTGCGTCCATGAGAGGGAGCCTAGAGTGCGTCCATGAGAGGGAGCCTAGAGTGCGTCCATGAGAGGGAGCCTAGAGTTCGTCCATGAGAGGGAGCCTAGAGTGCGTCCATGAGAGGGAGCCTATAGTGCGTCCATGAGAGGGAGCCTAGAGTGCGTCCATGAGAGGGAGGTGAAGTGATAAAATGTTTTCCTGTTCTTGTATCACTTTGAAATTTTTTTCACTTATGGAAAGTAGATTTAACGGAAAGATAGTTGATGCGAAATTGATTTGACATATCAATAATTCATCGGCAAAACTCTTAATGGTAAATGAATGGAAAAACTCTTTACATTTTGAAAAGCTTATCTTTATTAAGCTAAAATCGATCATGAAAGATAAACTTAATAGAAATTTTGTTGGTGAATAATGCTTGATAAATGAAATGTGAAATTAACGACGATAAAAGGAGGCTTAACAGGAGGGAGAGGGAGAGAGAATGAGAGATAGAATGAGAAAGAGAGGAGAGAGAGAGAATGATAAAACGTGGGAAAGAGAATTATATTTAATTTAAGAGCTTTATACTGGCACCAACATTTTCCCTTAAACTATTTAAATCAGTTTAGTTTTAATAGTTTAAAACTTTATACGTACAATAATATCTTATATTTCATTCTACGTTTTACCCTAAGTTTCGCAATTCTATTCGCAACTTTATCTTTCTATAGGGCTCACCCTTCTTATCCAAACAGTACTTATCTGTATCTTAATCCCCGATTCTGGTTCTCATATGTCTTCTTAATCTTTCTAGAAGGGATAATCCTCTTTATTTACGTTTCTTTCCTAGCATCCAACGAAACCTTTAAAATTCACCTAAGATCTGGCTTATTATTTTTGCCTTCCTGAGGCTTCTCATTAATCATAATCTTCTTACACCCAATATTTCTTCCCTCCAATTTTTTTCAATTCTTCCATTTTCTACTTCTTGAAAATAAAATTAATTTAATTAAACGGTCAACAAGTACCATTTACTTACCTCTCTCTCTTCTCCTCATCACATTTATAATCTCCTACCTCTCACTTACCTTAATTGTCGTAATAAAAATCAATAGCATCTCCTGCAGACCACTTTCATCTTCAAAATCCTAAATTCCAGAGAATAGTTCATAAATATTAATTTTGGAAATTAAAGACAAAGCTTCACCTTTTTCTGAAATTTTATACTCAAATACTCTCGTTAATTTAAAAACTTAGCTTATCATCTATCACAAACTATTCGAGTTATTTAATCCTTCTCTAGTAAAATAATTTTATTCTTCTTAAAAGACAGAAACCAACCTGGCTCACGCCAGTCTGAACTCAAATCATGTAAAAATTTAAAGGTCGAACAGACTTTCTTCTATAATTCAGCACTACAAAGACACTTTTAATTCAACATCGAGGTCGCAAACTCTTTTGTCGATAAGAACTCTCTCTCAAAAAAAATACGCTGTTATTCCTAAAGTAACTTATTCTTAAAATCTAAAAAAGGATCATAAAATCAAATGTTTTTTATTTTAATAAAGAAACAGTTAAATAACATATACCCTAGTCGCCCCAACCAAACATCTTTTAAATAGTGATCTTTACTTATTTTAACTAATTTTATGTACAAACTTTGCAGGGTCTTATCATCCCTTTAACCCATTTAAGCCTTCTAACTTAAAACTTAAATTCAATTTTTAAAATTAAGACAGCTTATTTCTCGTCCAACCATTCATTCCAGCCTTCAATTAAAAGACCAATGATTATGCTACCTTCGCACGGTCATAATCCGGCTGCCTTTTAGTTCCCAATGGGCAGCCAAACTTTATAAACCTATAATCATATAGACATGTTTTTGATAAACACGCATAAACACTTTTCCGTTTTCCTCTACTTTACTAAATCCTCAATAAATTCTATTAAATCTTTTGATAAAAATACCAAACATTACAACCATATACTAATATATTCATTTTAAATTTCTGAATGAAATTTAAAAAAAAATTTTACCTACATGAAGAGCAAATAAATATTTATTATAAATATTTTAGATATAACTCTTTATAAACATGGCTACTTCTAAGCCAAGTCCAACAATATCCTTCTATATTCTCATAATTAAAATTATTGAATAAAGGGCCAACTATTCAGATTCAAAGAAGCCCCCTCCCACATCAAGAAGCACCTCTAAGATGATCAGACCTTTGCTGGAATACCCCTGCGTACCAGCATGCTGCAGCTTCAACGTGTCCAGAACAAAGCCCTCTGCTTTATCACTGTGACCAGAGTCAGAAACAGAATCAGGATGGAAGACCTGTGTATATAACAGGAAATCGCTGCAATTAATGTCAGGATAGACAAACTAAAGAAGAGACAACTATATGACATGCAGGAACTATGTACCTGATAGAGAACCCCCCACCCCAACCAATAAACACTACGGACTACGTCATCAACACACCTCCCCACCGAACCCAAAGAATGACCCAACAACAAAGAGTCAGACGTTTCATTCACAAGGTCAACTACCCACGACCAAGGATCCTGAGTGACCTCCCCGATGAATTAGAAAAGTGGCTACCACCAGAACCATTCTACGTCCAACAGTGAAGATAAATGCTCCCCAATTATGGGTGACCTACCTTTACCAAGCTACATCTTACAACTAACCTTGTAACACTCGCTATCATCCTACTAAAGGACACCACCTCAGAAACTTCTTAGCCAGCTCCGGGCTGCTACCAAACACCATCGAAAGCCCAGCAACTACCACCTGTTGCAGCAGACTTGCATCCCACCTCATGTGAAAAAAAAATTGCAATTAGTAAGCATTCTTCCAACTCAGTGGCATGCTGGGATACAGTGGCATGCTGGGATACAGTGGCATGCCGGGATACAGTGGCATGCCGGGATACAGTGGCATGCTGGGATACAGTGGCATGCCGGGATACAGTGGCATGCTGGGATACAGCTGTATAACTGTGTGCAACTGATGGGCAGAAGGCACACCTACTTCATGAAATTAACTCACGAATAACTCTACATACACACACACACTTATTAAATTGCGCCAAAGTGGTTAGGCCACTTACCTTTATAACCCCCACCTCCCCCTTCCCCCTCCCAACCATTTCCCATGTTTCCATCCTTACCCATCCTTCTTCCTTACCCATCCTTCTTCCTTACCCATCCTTCTTCCTTACCCATCCTTCTTCCTTACCCATCCTTCTTCCTTACCCATCCTTCTTCCTTACCCATCCTTCTTCCTTACCCATCCTTCTTCCTTACCCATCCTTCTTCCTTACCCATCTTACCAAAGCTCTGGTCAGAAACCTCAAACCTGGAAGAGCTTGACTAACATTTCACTACTATGAACAGATTATATTTTTTTTACAACAAAAGCATACCCCTCAACTTGGCTATCTTTATTTTGGGAACAATAGTTTAACCACCCAATATAAAATATCCCTAACACACAAGGTACTAAATTTTATTTCTACTTTTCTACTAATATTTTTTTTTTAATATAGTTCAACTTTCCCTCACAGTACTATTCACTATTTCCAACAAATTATTTCTTTCACTCTACTCAAACCTTAAAATATTTTTCCTAATTTACTTAAGCAAGTTATCTCTAAAATTCAAAATAAATCGCTACTGCGACCACCTTCTCAACGTAAGTGAAATGGTAATCTTTAGCTTTGTTTTGTTAGAATTCACTGACTCTCAACACCACCAGCCTCTAAGTACTCTAAATTTCACGTTTTAACCCTAAAAGAACAAATTAAAAAACATTTGAACACTCCCTCTTTTTCAGGACTTCAAAGAATTAAAAAACAAAGGCAGTGACTAAATTTGGAAAGAATATTTTTTTAGATATACTTACCTAGATGCCTCTCTGCATTGGCATAGCTAAGATGTTCCTTCAAATTCTAATGGTATTAAATACTAAGAAGTGAATAATTATGTACTTGCTCGTGTGCAAGACTCAAGTTAATCTAATATTAGAACAATGTGCTAAACGGTGTTTGCTTCCTCATTGGCTTATAAGATATCAAGTTTTTACTAGATTTAGATAATCTTGAAATCTGTCTAGAATTTATTTTAAGTATCTGCCAGAATTTATTTTAATATATATAATTTTTCTCTTTCTCGAGAGTTTCATTTTAATTTTGTTCCTTACACGAAAAAGCCTCATTCAATCGGCTTCTAATTTTAAAAATGGTTTACGGGAACTAGAGCAAGACTGATGCAATTATTGCCATGTGAAAGTGCCCAGTGACCAAAGTTGAAAAACTCATTCAAAGATTCCTGGAATGAATCCAATAACTTTGAAAACCCAGAACGTTTGGAAAAGTTGCATCCTACTTGAACGACGGCGGAGAGAGAAATTAATGTATGTAGATGCACATTTGTCAATTTTATGTGCAAAATAGTGTGAAAGTTTTATTCATAATTATTTTTTTAATAACATATCGGCTGTTTCCCACGAGGCAGTGTGACCCGAAAAAGAAGAAAAATTTTCATTATTATTCACACCATCACTGTCTTGCCAGAGGCGTGCCTACACTACATTTAAAATACTGCAACATATCTCCACCCCTCGTTCAGAGCATACATTGGTCCTCTCATCTCCAGGACTCAAGTCCGACTAACCAGTTTCCTTGAATCCCTTTATAAATGTTACTTTGTTCACACTCCAACAGCACGTCAAGTCATTAAAACCATTCATCTCTACTCGCTCCTATCTAACACGCTCACACTCGCTTGCTGAAGTCCAAACCACTCGCACACAAAACCTCCTTTACCCCCTCCCTTCAATCTTTCCTAGGACGACCAATACCCCACATTCCTTCCACTACAGATTTATACACCCTCCATCCTCTCTAAATATCCGAACCACTTCAACAATCCCTCCTCAGTCCTCTGAATAATACTTTTAGAAACCCCAGCACCTCATTCTAATCTTCAAGTTAAGCATTCTTTGCATTATATTCACACCACACATTGCCCTCAGACACATTTCCGCTGTCTCCAGCCTTCACCTTGTTGCAACATTCACCGCTCATGCTTCGCACCCATATAAAAGCGTTGGCATCACTATACTTTCCCCTCTTTTTTTTCCATAGATAATTTTCTTTGTCACACACACTCCTCAGTGCACCACTCATCTTTTTTTTCATCAGTTCTATGATTCATTTCGTATTTCACAGACCCATCCGCTGACAAGTCCACTACCAAATGTCTGAAAACATTCACTTCCTACATACTCTTTCCCTCCAATGTAATATTAAATATTTCATTACCTATTTTTTTTATCCTCATCACTTTGCTCTTTCCTATGTTCACTTTTAATTTCCTTCTTTTACATGCCCTTCCAAACTCGTCCACCAATCTCAGAATCTCCCAAAATCAGAGTGTCATCAATAAAAAGCATATGTGACAACTTCCACTTAGTATTAAATTTATCTCTTAATCCCACGCCTCTTGCCAACACCCGACTATTCATTTCTCTTACAACCCCATCTATATACTGAAACACCATGGCGACATCACACATCCCAGTCTAAGGCCTACCTTTACTGGAAATTAATCTCCCTCTCTCCTAAATACTCTAACCTGAGCCTCACTATCCTCATAAAAACTCTTAACTGCTTTCAGTTATGAGATTGATAACTCTTAAGACTTATCGATTAACATGAACATCAAGCATGCTATTAATCCAAAACATTGAGGAGGAAAAATATATAGAACTTGGTGGCCTGTAAATGGGCAGTTGTAAGCTTGGAATAATGTCACACGAATGTGTTTTGTCAAGGCGACAAATGTGAACGGTTGCTGTGCGGATAAAGTGTTCATGTGAATGTGTTTGTCTACGTGATGCGTTGTGCCTCAAAAATAAATCTCATATAAGACAAATTATGTGATGACAGTCACTGTGTTTGATTTTATGCAACACGTAGACCGTGAGCTGTGTGTATTGCAGTGTTAGAGTTTAATACAAGAGCCCAGAGAAGGTAGACTAACATACATGAGCGACCCATCCAGGTTCTAGTATGTGGAAGAACATGACGATACTCATCACACCATCCCCTACATGTTCAGCTAGTGTGTCTGGAGACATATCAGTATGTTTCACCATGCCTATCGGATTCAAAACAAATGCTCTGGCCATTGAGCTGCAGGCCACCCTCGATTACAGACATACAAAAAAATCCTCTCTGGGCAGAAACAGTGGAACAAGACTGGCTGTGGTGATAGTAGACGTTGTCACCAAGGACAGAATCAACGCTGCAGCAGTAAAAAACCCACTAGGTTAAGTGGGAGTGGACCAGATCATCAATAACGAGATAAACGCAGCAGCAATGGCAGCAAGCTTTTTCTTATGGTAAACTTGTGTGAAGAACCTGGTTAGATAAGTATACTTTCCTGCATGAAACAAACATAACACAAGTGTTAATTATCTTTTAACTGCACGATTTCCAGCAGCCGCTTCCTGGAAATCCCTTCGGAATGCTGTATATGTGCCCACAGAGGCTATAAAGTAGCAAGTGAGTTATTACAATTTGTTCCAAAGGAGCGTATATCCAGCATTTCACAATTGTCTGAAATGCGTACCGGTTTTTTGTTAAATAAGACACATATTCAACACTTGGGTATCTTTATTGAGGAAAACGTTTCGCCACACAGTGGCTTCATCAGTCCAATCCAAAGTAGAAAGTTGAAAGGAGAGGAAGAGTTTGAGGTAATCAGTCCCTCGGCCTGGAGTCGATGTGTTCAGTCCATCAATCTTGAAGCAAGTACAGCATAGGGTTGTTGTTGTATGTTCGCCGGTACATCCGGCCCGGGTCTTCTCCAAATGGTGACCCGGCATTGGCCCCCTGGGTAGAGGGTGTCGGTCATCTCATTCTTTCTTGCTGTGGCTCCCCATGATAGGGCAAATAGAAGTTGCTTATATACTGTAGACAGGTGAGACGAAGCAGGAGAAGGCGGGGTCATAGTGGTACCATCCACTAGTCGAAGTAGGTCTTCGTCCTAAGGTTGGATATGTGTTGCATATGTGTCTAATTTAACAACTTGTCGGTTCTTTGAACCATTCATCTACATACCGGGTTTTTGTAGATGATTTTCCTATAACGGTCTCGAAGAGGACAGCCCTAATCACCCTGTGATTAGGACTGCAGCTCAATTTTGGCGATACAAGTGAGATTAATCTTACCTTGCTCGTGTAACATGAGCTTATGGCGTTGACAGCACCATTAAGGCTGATATCGGTGTCTTGACTGAAGACTGGCAAAGTGTCTCAGAGAATGTTGCACTAATGTTCTCCACAAACGTCGGGAATATTCGTTGCAATCACTCGCAATACCGGTTGCACACTACGTCATTCAATACCATCATTTGTTTATAGTTTCGTGGAATTATCCACAGCAGGGAGAACACAGAGACGCAATAAAGACTACGTGATTAGTTCAACCGCGAATTTCCTGATTCATATAAGAGAACTAGTTTCCCGAGATTGTCAGAATGAACTGAGTCAAGAACGCACTGGTAACTACTATCCCTTTGTCTTTTATCAATATGGCAGCAATGTCCTTGTGACACACACGTCTCGTCCGTTCCTTGAAGCAATCCTAGCTTCCGCCCTCCGTTCATCGTCCTCTCAAAGTAATATGCTGATCTCAGCTTTATATATATTCACTGCTAGTCTGTGCAACCACAATTAACACAAGAGGGTAGGTTTCTCGTTATTTAGCTGTAGGCTAGAAATCATATGTTCCTGACTTGTAGAGCAAGTGGGGCGCAGGTTTTCTCTTAATTTTTCTGCTGTGGGTAAAAGAGTAATTACTGTCGTTTAACCCTCATTGCGTAGTTGATCAGAAATTCTAGCAAGGAGAGAGACGTGGTACATATATGTCTCTCTCATTAAAGTTGTGCAAGGAAGGAAGATTCCACTAGCCCTTTGTGAGAGGGCTAAGTCCCTCAGAGGGCTGAAGGGGCTAAGAGGGCTCAGAGATACTCCCTTTAAACTAGAGATTTTTCTCCACAACTTGGCTACTCTGGATAGGATCAACGTTGCAGCAGGGGACCCAGGATGGGTTAGGTGGTGGTGGAAGTGATTACCTTGAACGGGATAAAGGATTCAGCAGTAAGATCAGGCTAAATCAGGTGGTATGGACATAGCCAATAAGGACGAGAAGAACTATGCGGCAGGAGATAAAGATACCGAATATGGTATTGATTTATGCTTCAGAAATGTGAAATAAGGGGACAAGTTGCTGTACTGATTAGCGAAAAATCCCCATATAGACAACGCCAATTTTCAGGAGGAGGTAAATTAGCTAATGATGGATTTATGATTCCCAGAGAAAGGAACCCCAGAAGAATATCGGCTTTATCACTGTTTCCTCATTCCCCCGGGTATTACACGTTATCCGTAGGAAAACTAATAATTAAATGAAAGTAATTTAAAAAATATTTAAAATAATTAAAAAATGATTTAAAATCATTTAAAATATTACAGATATGTTTTTGATGATTCTGTAATATAAAATTTTTTTTTTGCAGAGGCCATTTCATATTTTCATAATTTTCACCACATTCTAAATACTTAGCATCAAAATTATTTATTTATGCTGGTATTCCTTATGGATTTTCAAGTATTTTATTTAATTTTATAAGTTATTCAAGAGTACCACTTACTACAGTATTAAAGTTTAGCTTAGAAACACTCCTTTTGTTAGTCTTACATTTGTTAAACAGTTACATTTGCTTTAACCTCACCCATCATGGTTTAATGGATTACAGCCGAACTGAGTGATGCTCACTGAACATCGTTGCAGCACTAGAAATACTCATTGTCATTTCATATATTATAAATGCTTCATATACAAAATGTACACAATGCAATACTGAACACAATCTCAAGAAAACTTGTTATCCTCTTGCTTCTAGTAAACACTGGTTATAACTGGGTTGCAACCTCGTCAATAAAATCAATTCATTAATGAAGTCGATGCGAAATGTACACAAACTCAAGATTTTAGATATCTTATCATTGACAGTGAGGTTAGTTGTGCGTCCTAGCAACTAGTTTATTGTGAAACCCATGTTTATCTTGTGAGCGGTAGCGCAAAATGCGTGATTACAGAGGTCACAGAGGTTTTTTTAATCAGAACCTACTGGAAACTGAGGTAATTCACCATATCCTGTGAGGATTGCAGAAACAACGGAGGACCTGAGCACTGAACTTCTGCGCCAATCTTAGTTTTAAGTTGTGCAGCTGAGCGCCTCGGTTATTGTGCACTCCATGCTCTTTCTCTGAGCGATAACGCAAACAGGGTTACGGAGGTCACAATGGGTCTTGTTACTTCACTAGAAAGAAATATTACTCATTTCGTATATTACAATTACTTCATATAACTGATGTACACAATACAGCATGGAATGCAAACTAAAAAAAAAAAAAAAAAAGGTATCTTATTACTGCTAATAAAACATTGGTCATAACTGTGCTGCAATCTGTATAAAAACATTTCGCCTTTCCTTTGTCCCAGGATAAGACTGCTGCTTTTGACCATGCTGTCAGATATCCTAGCACATTTTCGCTTATCTGACAAACAGCTCCACCTATTTTGTAAGCGTTTAATCGAAAGGGATGAGACACTAGGGGTGAAGGGATGAGACACTAGGGGTGAAGGAATGAGACACTAGGGGTGAAGGGATGAGACACTAGGGGTGAAGGGATGAGACACTAGGGGTGAAGGGATGAGACACTAGGGGGAAGGGATAAGTTGAGAGGCATTCGATGGCAAACTTTAACGTCGACGGTTGACTTGACTCTAGCCTCACATGTGAAGGTTAGGAATTTCTTGGTTGGATGGTGGGTGAAGCTGCTGTAGATGTTGGTTGGGTAAGAAGAACAAATTCTGGAAGTGGAAGTTGAAAAATCACTTCTGCATTCATTTCCTTGGAGTTGTCAGGCATGTTGATGACGGTATTTGTGAAGTACTGGTTGGGGAAAAAAACTGAGATTATATTCATTTTGGATCGTTTATGGGACTTCATGTGGAAATGAATCGATGAAAAGCAGACCTTGGCTTCATACCAAAACAGAACCGCGTCAAAAGAACGGTGTATGAAAACTTTATATACTTTTTAAACTGTACAAGTTTTATCCAAGTTGTTCAATCGTTTGTGTAATTATCATCTATCCAGAAGGAAAGCAGGTCCTTGATGCAACTATTATCTCTTTCCAAATATGGTGGCGCGGTTCGCCATTGACAAGTTTCAGTTCAGGATAAATCACTTCTAATTCACAGAAGACATGCGGTGAATTCTGCGCCTCTGTCAGACTGCATTGTTGGAAGACCAACTAGAAAAGAGAAATCTGACTTGCAACTTTTGCATCACGCTTAGCAGTGTTAGAAAGCAAAACACGCAGTATCATTAGGCGGTCTTGATGCATTAGCATTAACTTTCATCCATTGACAGGCATTGACTGCATGTGTATGAGGTCAATCTGACCATAAGAAATAAATCAGAAAGGATTGGACGGACGATGATATCGCTTGACATGGATCCTTATCATTTTCTTCTTGTTTTCTTGAAAAAGTTCTTAAAAGTCTCTATGACATTGATGAAAATTTGCATATTGATTTTTGTTGACTTAACTAATCATCCGGTGGCGAGTGTAATAACCTGTTTCATTGTAAACACGTTTGACATTAACAAACTTCACCATGAGGGCCAAATAATATGGAGAATCGACCTGCAATATGAGCTTTCTTCTTATAATTGTCTCAGGTGTTGGTGGGTCATCACAAAATTATGAACAAAAGGTTTTAGCTTTCAGTCAAAATTTTATTTGCCTTTCATTCATTTGCTGAATAAATCATTTCATTAAACATTTGATGACACTGACATAAGATATTCTTAATATGGTCATAAGAAGTGTGATTTCACATTTCTACTAATTAATTTTTCATTTTTCTAATGAAAATGTGTAAAACACAACTCATAAATTCAGGATTTTCTTGTAATTATCGATTTTACTTAAATATAAGGTATAACAGTTGGGGCGACAGCGATTACGTGTATTTAACTGACAGGGATTTCACATAATTCCTGGTTTTGCACATTTACTGTAACATTTACGTATTTAAATCTAAGCTGTTTACCCCAATTATATATCTTTTGTTCCCACTGACAGATAATAAATACAGAGGAGTGACTAATGCTTTAAGTCTGTGACCACGGCAGACAAGTAATGTAAGTCACCTCATCATATGCAACAAACGAAAACTATTGGTCCCAATCATTCAAACTCTTGAAAGTGTTGGTAAAGTTTGCTTTGGCCACCTCCTCATCCAGAATTCCAGATTGTTTTTAACTCATAAGAAATGAGGAACATTGCAGCCAGTTGGTCCATACTAGGCAGGTCTGTCTCAAACTTAAATCCACTATCAAAAATATTTGCTCAGCCCATTTTCAATGCTACCTATGCTTCAAATAACAAAGTCACGATACCGTGACTGGAACAATACACAAATAGACACATATGTGTCTAATTTACCAACTCGTCGGTTCTATGAACCATTCATCTACAATACACAAATAACCCACACATGGAAGAGAGGTGCATACGACGACATTTGGGTCCTACTCGGACCATTTACAAGTCGGACCGAAACGTCGTCATAAGCTCCTTTCTTCTATGTGCGGGTTATTTGTGTACCTATGCTACAGTGTTGTACACTGTTGACATTACACTGTCAGGTCCTTCATCCACGGTAACACTACCAGGTGCCTCTCTCTCTCTTTCATTACTTATATTGAAACTTATTTCATTTCTCCTTCCGTTATCATCACCTTACTTTTATGCTGTTTTGTACACCGATCAAGAATTCTCAAGAGACGAAACTGTGCTCGAAGTTAAAACAAAATCATAAGAGGAAAACGTAAGATTTATCAGCCCCGAACACTCGGTCACCTCGTGAATCACTTGTAAAAGTCACAAAGCCATAAAGGCTCACCAGGAATGATTCCCTCCAATCTCTCAGCTCAAGGAACCCGTCTTGAACCTCTGGGATAAGTTGTAAAAATGTTTGTGGGCGTATGGGGGATGATTGTCTGAATGTATATATAGGTGTGTATTATTGCTTGGGTGTATGTATGAATTTGTATGAGTTCGTAGTAGATTTTGTGTGTATATAATGTGTATTTGAGGGGAGTATGCATGGTAGTTTGTATGTATGAGGTCTTTCTCTGTCATCCTGTCTATGTGTATACCTTTTTGTATGCGCATGCATGAATGTTGTTCGCAATAGAGCTAACAGAATCCTTGGCTTCATATCAAGAAGTATAAATAATAGAAGTCCTCAGGTTGTTCTTCAACTCTATATATCTTTGGTTAGGCCTCATTTAGATTATGCTGCACAGTTTTGGTCACCGTATTACAGAATGAATATAAATGCACTGGAAAACGTACAAAGGAGGATGACAAAGTTGATCCCAAGTATCAGAAATCTTCCCTATGAGGATAGACTGAGGGCCCTGAATCGGCACTCTCTAGAAAGGCATAGAATTAGGGGAGATATGATTGAGGTGTATAAATGGAAAATAGGAATTAATAAAGGGGATGTAAATAGCGTGCTAAAAATATCTAGTATTGACAGGACTCGCAGCAATGGTTTTAAATTTGAAAAATTCAGATTCAGGAAGGATATAGGAAAGCACTGGTTTGGTAATAGAGTTGTGGATGAGTGGAACAAACTCCCGAGTACCGTTAAAGAAGTTAAGACGTTGTGTAGTTTTAAAAATAGGTTAGATAAATACATAAGTGGGTGTGGGTGGGTGTGAGTTGGACCTGACTAGCTTGTGCTACTAGGTCAGATGCCGTGCTCCTCCCTTAAGTGAATGTGACTGACCTGAATAGGTCAAGGCATTGGCTTAAGTCGGTGGGAGAATTGAACTTGCCTCGCATGGGCCAGTAGGCCTGTGCAGTGCTCCTTTTTTCTTATGTTCTTATGTTTCATATATAAGAATATTTCTTTACTTGCGGGCGCGCATGCATGTGTGTGCGTGTGCGTGTGCGTGCGTGTGCGTGTGCGTGTGCGTGTGTGTGTGTGTGTGTGTGTGTGTGTGTGTGTGTGTGTGTGTGTGTGTGTGTGTGCGCGCGCGCGCCCATATACAGTGGAACCTCTTTTCACGACCATAATTCGTTCCAAAACTCTGGTTGCAACCCGATTTGGTAGTGACCAGAACCTAATTTCCACATTGGATTGTATGTAAATACGATTAATCCTTTCCAGGCCCCTACGAACTGTATGTAAATATTATTTTAAGATTTTTAAGCACAAAAATAGTTAATTATACCATAGAATGCACAGCGTAATAGTGAACTAAATGTAAAAACCTTGAATAACATTAAGAAAACCTACGACCCGATCGCCTAAAGGCCTGATCGCTAAAGCTCTCGCTTCACACGGCGAGGATCTGCGTTCGATTCCCAGCTCGGGTAGAAACATTGGGCGTGTTTCTTTACACCGGTTGTCTATGTTCACCCATCAGTAAAATGGGTACCTGGAAGTTAGTCGACTGGTGTGGGTCGCATCCTGGGACAAGGACCTAATTTGCCCGAAATGCTGTGCATAACAAGGGACTTTCTATATAGTAGTATGTCATTGATGTCAGCTAGGACTGTATACCTTGTACATGTACTTGTAGTAAATAAAGATATTATTATAAAGATATTAGAGTTTTAATGGTTGAGAAGTGAACTCCGTTATTTATAGTCCGCTTTCTTTCATTTTTGGTGTACGTTAAGAAGCATATTTCCATCATACGTTGTCCAAATTTCAATAAGATAGCCAAACAAACAATTTTGAAAAAAAATATTTACAAAAAATCATATATGCCAAAGCCCTAGCTGGGTGCTGGCACTGCGAGAAGCTGTTTGTGCACGACCTGCTGATAAAACATTGCTAATCCGAATTTATCACGGTCGTAATTATTTATGAATAACTTACTTCCGAGATAATCGACGAAAACGAGCGCGCACGCAAAAAAAAAAAAAGAGAATAGAGAAAATAAGTTACTCTGATTTTTTTTTGGTTATTATAGGTTCTGTACACATGCTGCTATGTATGATAATTATGTAACTGTATTTGTGTATACATGAATAAACTTTCTTAGTTTTATGGTTCATTACGAGTGAATATCACAGTTAGCACTGTACTACACTACGTTTTCTCTAATATAAGTACAGAGGAGAAGATAAGAGGATGGTACTTTATCCCTTATCCTCGAGTTCACAGGGAATGAACGCACATCTGACCAAGGCCGTCTACAAGGCCAGGGTCTTTGGTAGGTGTACACAAACAACAGGAAGTAGGGAAAATTGGCGCGTGCATAAAAAATGGTGCGGAATGTGAAAATTGGCGAGGCTGTGTTTGTTCAGCACCCGATTGTGTGTTCGTGACCTGATGCAAAAACATTGCGAATTTTTTGGTCGTCAACCGATTTGTTCGTGTTCTGAAGCATTCGTGACCAGAGGTTCCACTAATATATATATATATATATATATATATATATATATATATATATATATATATATATATATACAAACACTGATCTCTGGCCGATGGAGACTCGAACCTACGAACCTTGTGACAGGGTACGCAGTGCTTTACCGACCGTACCACATTGGACCAATACCTTGGCGTCCAGCTATCGCTAGACGTTGATGGCATACAGCTTTTCATCTCATCCCCTGCATGCATCGACCAACTAGACATTTTTGCAATGCTAGGAATTCGCAAGAGCAGGCGAAATATTCACAAACGTTGATGGACGTTGATGGTCTTGAGGAGTCATATTCCTTGAGTTTCGGACTGCTGAAGGCTGAGGAGCATCTCAGTTAGGAAGTATGTAAGTTTTGGGATTGACAGGCACCTGGTGAGTAGGTAGAAGGCATCATGTGTATCAATGTCTTTCATCCTGCCTTCCATCGTCCTTAGGTCTGAGATTTTTTTTTTCTAGGACCAGATCGATGGCATTGGGCCCAAGAGGAGCACCAAGGAGAGTGCTGTTGGCTGGATCAATGGCTCGTGCTCCTGGTAAAACATCACTAATATTCTGGATCATCTGTCGATTGGTAGAAACTATTTCACATTTGGAGGGGTTTAAAGATAGGCCCAGGCTCGCTCCCATGTCTTTAATTTATCTGATGTCCTCTAGGAGAGATTCTATAGTGCCAGCTAGGGTACCATCATCCAAGAACCAGATATTGAGCTCACTGGAGAGTGCTTCTGTGACTTCCTTGATGACCAAACAGAATAGAAAGGGGGCGAGAGGGTCCCCCTGTTGCACACCCTCACACGAGTCAATTTCATGGTCCCCAAACAATAGTTTAGAAGCCACACTATAACACGATTCTATGAAGGGATAGAGGGAAGGGAATTGCCTAGAAACTGCTTGGAGAGCAGCATCCCTTCAGACTAAGTTGAAAGCATTGGCAAAGTCCAATTTGATCAAGGCTTTTTCATTGGACATGTTGTTGATGTATACTCGTGCTGTGTGGGCAGCTGCTTCACAGCCTTGTTGAACACCAAAACCGAGCTGAGTTGGTTTCAACATTGAGACAGCCTCTTGACTCACCAATCTTACTGCAGCCTTGGCGACTAGGAGCCGAAGGGTGTTGCCCACTGCAATTGGTTTGATTCCTCCATCCTTTTTCTGGAGGGCATACAGTGAGGGGCCAAAGAAAAGGGGTCTAATGGCCTCTGGGACACTGCAAGCCAGGCACACATTGGAAAATTTGGCGAGTTCAGAGAGCAACCTTTCTGAAACCTCACCAAGTGCTGGGTTGAGCATTTATTTTAAGTGTTGTGGCCTTAAACTGGTGAAACCTGCTGCTGAGCCCTGTGGAAATGACATAGCAGCTTTATACATATCAGCGTCCTGTAAGGTTAAATGTTCTTCACCTACTGCAATGTCAGGGAGGTCAATGTTGGTACTGGGAGCCCTGGGTGGATGTTTGTCCTTCAGGGCCTGTGCTGTAATGACGTCCTTAGGAGCTATGGTATCCTTACTAGTTATAAGCCTCGGTGCTCCAATAGCATTACCCTCTTCTATTTTTTCTGCTAATTTGGGCCCTGATTTTTGAGGCGTCAGGTGTCCTGTTGTTGGCATTCGCCCGGCGGGTTTTTGTCGCCCTAGAGGGGAGACGGATGAGGTTGTCATCTTTAGGGAATGCATTTATTGACCTAATAACATATGTTGCTAGTAACTTGTCCCTCCTAGGTGGGACAGCCAAACAGGCATTGCCAAATAGCAGTAGGTTGTGCCAGGATCCATTGTTTGTAGGAGCATCGTTGACTTTCTTCAAGAGGTCAGCTAATTTGCTAGCAGCTTGATGGCGAGCTGCTTTGGGGATGTGTGTCAGCGTCCTGGAGGATGTTAATTTGATTGCAGATTTTAGGTCCTCTGTAGAGGTGAAGTCAGGGTAGCTGTCAGCTCTGTCTGCTGGGAGGGGCTGTTGGTAGTTCCCATTTGGAGCCCTCCTGGAGCCTAGACATCCATTGTGTGCACGGATTTTGCCAGTTGAGGGATTGAGTGCACATATTCTGTGGCACACCTGGCAGTTGACTCGTGGACGGATTCCACGGTGTTGGCTCTGTCGTGGAGATTCCTGGGAACTCGGAGCTTCTTGTGACATTGCTGACATCGTGGGGGTGGGAGGGCGCCAGCTGTGGGGTAACGGGTAAAGGACAGCTAGGATGTATGAGTGATGAGGGTGGGGGAGTAGTGAGGGGAAGTGTGAGTAATTGGATTGGTGGGACACTAAACCACAACACCCTTTGTAAGGAAGTCAATAGGGCTAGACCCGGATGTTGGGAGGGGACCAGGGATGGGGGGAGTGGGGAGTGGACTTATCTGTTCACTAAAGATGAGCATCACTAACTTTCGCTAATTGTTATACACTTATCATTCCATTTAGAAAAACCCTCGCCATTTGACACACTAATCACCGTGTTCTCACTGTTAACTGAGGTGTTCTTCTGTTCAGCATCCAATGAAGGAGTCCTGAGCGACCACTTCCCCTCCCCACCCTGGCCGAACACAGAGGGTAAACAAACCTCCTCCACACCTCCCAGGATCCCCTCAACACCACCACTACTCCTCAACTACCAACATGCACACTGCACTTTCACTGATACAGAAGCAACGGTCTGATGCAGAGGATTGTCACGACATATATATATATATATATGTCGTGCCGAATAGGTAATACTTGCGATTTTGGATTAAATAGCAACGCGCTCTTTTTGCCGAAAAAGGCAATAAAAAATCTGTGTATGCAATAATTTTTCAATCATTCTGAACCTAACGAAAAAAATATATTTCATTGTGTTTGCTTAATATTAAATTTTTGTAAACGTATCTAAAATATATTTAGTTGGATTTGGCTAAATTAAATTGCACTTGTCATAATAAGGTTAGATAAGTTTTCTAAGGTTGTTTTGGTACAAAATTATTAATTTTTACATTAATGTAAATGAAAAAATATATCTTTAAATGTGTAAGAGAATTTTTTTTAGAAAGGATTTTATTTTAAACGAGTTCTTGCTAATTAACCAGTTTTACCTATTCGGCATCTTGGTTGCCGAGTTGAGTGGCAGCTTAGTTTTGTCTAGCTGGTCTACTGTTCGCGGCTGTCTTGGTGGGTGTAATTATTATAATGGGAGTTGACACAGTTACTCTTTGCTGATGATACTGTGCTTATGGGAGATTCTAAAGAAAAGTTACAAAGGTTAGTGGACGAGTTTGGGTGTGTAAAGGTAAAAAGTTGAAAGTGAACATAGATAAGAGTATCAAACGATTTAGATCAAGAAAAATTGGATATTCACATGGAGAGAGGGAGTATGGAAGAAGTGAATGTTTTCAGATATTTGGGAGTTGACTTGTCAGTGGATGGGTTTTTGAAGGATGAGGTTAACCATAGAATTGATGAAGGAGAAAAGGTAAATGGTGCGTTGAGGTATCTGTGGAGACAAACAACGTTATCCATGGAGGCAAAAAAGGGAATGTTCGAAAGTATAGTGGTACAAACACTCTTTTTTGGGTGTGAAGCTTGGGTTGTAAATGCTGCAGCGAGGAGGCGGCTGGAGGCAGTGATGTCCTGTCTAAAGGCAATGTGTGGTGTAAATATTATGCAGAGAATTCGGAGTGTGGAAATTAGGAGGAGGTGTGGAATTACTAAAAGTATTAGTCAGAGGGCTGAAGAGGGATTGTTGAGGTGGTTTGGTCATTTAGAGAGAATTGATCAAAGTAGAATGACTTGGAGAGCGTATAAATCTGTAGGGGAAGGAAGACGGGGTAGGGGTCGCCCTCGAAAAGGTTTAAGGGAAGAGGTAAAGGATGTTTTGTGGGGGAGGGGCTTGGACTTCCAGCAAGCGTGCGTGAGCGTGTTAGATAGGAGAGAATGGAGACGGATTGTTTTTGGGACCTGACGAACTGTTGTAGTGTGAGCAGGGTAATATTTTGTGAAGGGTTTCAGGGAAATTTCCAGTTAGCCGAACTTGAGCCCTGGAAATGGGAAGTACAATGCCTGTACTTTAAATTAGGGGTCTGGGATATTGGCGGTTTGGAGGGACTATTCAAAACTGTCGTATCTGAGCGCCTCTGCAAAGGCAGTGATTATGTATAAGTGAGATGAAAGTGTTGAATGATGAAAGTATGTTTCAGTTTGGGGATTTTTTTTTTCTTTTTGGGTCACCCTGTCTCTGTGGGAGATGGCCGACGTGTTAATATATAATATATAATATATATATATATATATATATATATATATATATATATATATATATATATATATATATATATATATATATATAAAACTACAAACAGTCACTGGATGGCCAATAGTAGAGAATAGCCTCAGCAATGCTTCAGAGTGTGTCAGGGAAGGATAGAGCCCGCCTACTTGCAGTGAGAGCTCCTCATGCAGGGGACTTTCTTTTGGCTGTTCCCAACTCCAGCCTTGGCACACGCCTCGACCCACAGACCATCCGCATTGGTGTTGCCCTTCGACTTGCCGCCCTATTCTCGCCGAACACAGGTGTATTTGTGGCAGTGAAGCAGCAGACCGATTCGGGTACCATGGTCTTGTGTGTCGTAAATCCGAGGAAAGATTGCAAGACATGAAGAGGTTAATAACATTATCAAGAGGAGCCTCACAACAGCCGGATGCCCAGCAGTAAGGGAACCACCCCAACTATGCAGATCTGATGGCAACCAAAAGCGTCCAGATGGTATCACCCTTCAAGCCTGGACAGACGGCAAGCAGGTGGTGTGGGACTACACATGTGCATCTACCTTGGCTGATACCTATCTCCAGTACACCAGGGAGGAAGGAGGGGCTGCTGCCACCTTCAGGGAGTCCCAGAAGTCGAGAAAATATGGAGAACTTGCCCATCATTATATGTTTGTTCCCATAGGCTCAGAGACCCTTGGCTCATGGGGAAAGAGTGCATCTAAGTTCCTCAAGGAGCTGGGCAAAAGACTCAACAGGGTAACTAGGATCCCAGGCCAGCTAGTTTTCTGTTCCAGCGACTCAGCGCTGCTGTTCAGAGGGGTAATGCATGCTGTATTCTGGGCACGCGCACCAGCTCGGAAGAGCTGGATGAGATTTTCGCATTATAATCAGTGACAAAGATGTAACAATATGTACTAGACATGTATCTCTCACCTCGTGTACTGTATATGCCATCTTTATATCAACAATGTATCTCTCAAATCTTTTGTACCATATTATGTAATAAAACATACCTATTGGTAAAAAAAAAAAATTAAAAGATGGGGTGGTAGGAGAAGTGGAATATTCAAATGGCATCAGGAAGAAATCCAAATATTCTTCCTTGAAGCCTTTTTATCCCATTCATTATATATATATATATATATATATATATATATATATATATATATATATATATATATATTTTGACATGACAGTCATTAATGCTGAATGCTCCCGTTAGACGTTCTTTCAAGGATACTTTATTCCCTAAAGTAGAGATCAAAGTATGAGTGTGTATGCTCGCTAGCAATACAGCAGGCCTGCTATATTGTTCATTTTTCATATGATATTTTCATTTGGCATCTGACTGTGTGTATATGAAGTTTTTTTCTGCTTCACTTACATTACTCGAAAATTATTTACGTCAGTTCACTCCAGTTCACTCGAAAATATTTACATCAGTTCACTCGAAAATATTTACATAATTTCTTCATTTTTAAATATAAATTAAATGACATACGTAACGAATTAGGTACGGAATGTTATTTTTTTCATGTCCGTAGCCATTCCTGAAAAGGGGAACAAATGCACGATATCCGGGATCTGTAATTTAGCAGATGATTTAAGCAACTATCAGTCTTCAAGTAAACGTTGTGGATCTCCAAGCGAATATCAAATTACAGATGGTTCTGTAATAAAACGCCGGGGAATATTTTGAAGCACTTATGCACTAGTTATTGTAATTTGCCTTAGTATTGATTAAGCACGTCTCTCCATGGAAGACTCTCCCGCCTCGGGGCCCCGCCTGACGCTCTCAGATTGCTTGCTTTCATCCCAGAAAGCAAACGTAGGCTAGTGTGTATATTGTGATGGTGGGAGGATGGTCCACCACCGCTACCGTCTCTATGTGTGATGTTTGGTGTGTGTGTGTGTGTGTGTGTGTGTGTGTGTGTGTGTGTGTGTGTGTGTGTGTGTGTGTCTGTGTCTGTCTGTCTGTCTTGGATCATGCTGTTCTTGCTATTGTTGTCAGCTGCTGCTGCTGCTGCTGCTGCTGCTGCTGCTACTGCTGTCCATGTTGCTGATATTAACTGATGCTGTTGTCGAACTTATTGTATTAACTCCCACTGCTGTTGATGTTGCTGCCATTTATTGCTTCTTCAGATCTCGTTGTTGCAGTTATTGCTTCTACTATTGACGTTGATGTTATTAATCGCTTCGGCAGTTGAGGTTATTAATTGCTTTCACAGTTGACGGTATAACTTAATTTGTGACTGATATTATTAATTGCAGCTAATGTGATTAACTGTTTATTGAGATGATATTATTAACTGCAGAAACAGTTAATATTATACAGTGCTTAGATTGATGCTATTAACCGCTTCTTCAATTGGTGTTATTAACTGGTTTTTCATTTGATGTTATTTATTGTTTGAGTTAATGTAATTAATTTAATGATATTAATGTATCTGATGTTATTAAGTGCCTTTGCGGTTGATGTTAACAAAGTGTTCTGTTGCTGTTATTAACTGTTCTTTTGTTGCTGTTATTAAGTCATTCTGCTGTTGCAGTTATGGACCACTTATCTAGATGTTGGTGTTAGTCATCACTCTGTTTCTCTATTAACCACTTTTTTCAGATGTTATTAATTGCCCTTGTTTCTCGTGATGCTGTTATTAATTACTTCTACGGAAGATATATCAATTATTAATTGCTTCTGTAGATGGTAATGATGTTATTTTTACCTATGTTATTCTAAATACTGTTATTATATGTTGTTGTTGATATTATTTTCCACTCCAATAGCTTCATACGACGTTTGATCCTAGTTTCATTATTGATGCTACTGTTATTGACGTAGGCGGCATTCTCATTGCTAGTGGCTTATTGATATCGGATTTATTGATGCTGGAATTATTCCAATTGGTGTTATTAAAGGCGATTTAACTGGTGCTAGTGTAACCGATTAAAATGTTATTGTTGCTTATTTCATTGATTGTGGTTTCATAGATGCTCATAGTATTGATGCCAATATTATTGATGCGGGTACTATTGACAAGGTTGTTACTGGAGATGCAGCTAGTGGAGATGCGCTGGTACTGGTAATCAAATATCACTAATATTGCGAAAATGTTGCTAGTGCTATTATTTCAATGCTGCTATTATTATAAATTCTTTCAATGATGATTAGTTTCATGTTGTGTGTGTATATATTTATCTACATATTATATATATATATATATATATATATATATATATATATATATATATATATATATATATATATATATATATATATATACCTATATGTCATGCCGATAGGTAAAACTGGTCAATTAGCAAGAACTCATTTGAAATTAGTCTTCTAAAATTTTCTCTTATACATTTAAAGATATATTTTTTTTTAATTTAAATTTATATAAGCCACAGTGCTGTGTCTTCCTTTGCAGATGACACCCGAATCTGTATGACAGTGTCCACCGTTGAAGACACTGCAAGACTCCAAGCAGACATAAACCAAATCTTTAAATGGGCTGC
Source organism: Cherax destructor (assembly GCA_009830355.1). Classification (NCBI taxonomy): domain Eukaryota; kingdom Metazoa; phylum Arthropoda; class Malacostraca; order Decapoda; family Parastacidae; genus Cherax; species Cherax destructor. The sequence goes on from WNWK01013223.1 coordinate 46,149, forward strand.
AGAAAACAATATGAAGTTCAATGATGAGAAATTTCAATTACTCAGATACGGAAAACGTGAAGAAATTAAAATCTCATCGGAGTACAAAACTAATTCCAACCACACAATAGAGCGAAAAACTAATGTCAAAGACCTGGGAGTGATCATGTCAGAGAATCTCACCTTCAAGGACCATAACAAAGTAGCAATTGCATCTGCTCGAAAAAATGACAGGATGAATAATGAGAACCTTCAAAACCAGGGATGCCAAGCCCATGTTGACACTTTACAGATCGCTTGTTCTATCTAGGCTGGAATATTGCTGCACACTAACTGCACCTTTCAAGGCGGGTGAAATTGCTGACCTTGAAAATGTGCAGAGAACCTTCACCGCACGCATAAGTGCGATAAACCACCTCAACTACTGGGAGCGCTTGAAGTTCCTAAACCTGTACTCTCTAGAACGCAGGCGGGAGAGATACATTATTATATACACATGGAAAATTCTCGAGGGCTTAGTACCAAACTTGCACACAAAAACTACTCCCTACGAAAGCAAAAGACTCGGCAGGCGATGTAACATCCCCCCAATGAAGAGCAGGGGTGCCACTAGCACGTTGAGGGACAACACAATAAGTGTGAGGGGCCCAAGATTGTTCAACTGCCTCCCAGCATACATCAGGGGGATTACCAACAAACCCCTGGCTGTCTTCAAGCAGGCACTGGACAGGCACCTAAAGTCGGTACCTGACCAGCCAGGCTGTGGTTCGTACGTTGGACTGCGTGCGGCCAGCAGTAACAGCCTGGTTGATCAGGCTCTGGTCCAACAGGAGGCCTGGTCAGGACCGGGCCGCGGGGGCGTTGACCCCTGGAATTCTCTCCAGGTAGACTCCAGGTATGTAAAAATTATTAATTTTGCACCAAATGAACCTTGGAAAACTTACCGTAACCTTATTATAACAAGCTCAATTAAATTTAGCCTAATCCAACTAAATATATTTTAGATAATTTTACAATATAATAATAAACAAACACAATGAAATATATTTTTTTCGTTAGGTTCGGAATGATTTATGCGAAATTATTGCATACACAAATTTTCCCTTGCCTTATTCGGCAAGAAAAGCGTTGCTATTTAAGCCAAAATCACAAGGTTTACCTGTTTGGCACGACATATATATATATATATGTAATCGTAGAAGGCTCCGAGGAGCTGGATTAGATTTATATAATGTAAAATGTATTTGTGTGATATAGATTTGTCTAATGAAGAACATCCTGAATTTTTCTTGGCATGGATTTAACAAGATGCTGGAACATTAAAGTGCCTGCTACCCTTTGGTCCTTAGTGGTGGTAATGAGCTTGGAACCTAGTTCTTTGAAAAATTGTGTGGCATTCTATTCCCATGGACCCAGGGTCTCCGATCCCACTGAAACAAAATAGTACTGATCGCTAAGTCTCTATACTTGCTGAGTTAGTACTCCTCCCTGTGATCGGCAGCACCTTGTTGTTTAACTCTGACGAATGTAAGTGTCAGCCAGAGCAGACACAGAGGAATAGTTTTATACTAGAAGCTTGCCGTTCTTCCAGGGGTAGATCATGATCCCGTCATGGATCATGTCGAATTAGGACGAAACTAACCATAATAAATAACAATCAGTCTTTACAGAGCCAGTAAGGGAGAATATGAAATACCTGATTCTAACTGTTATTTCACTTAGACATGTCTAGACATGGGCTACAGAGGATAATAAATTTATTACACATATTGATATCTATTCTAATTTATAACAAATATTTTTAATTACCCTTAAATTAAACAATATAGACTTATAGCACACATATATACTAAGTGTATTGACACCTTGCTCTTCCACTATAGAAATGTCATAAGCACTGTAAGCATGAGACTGAACACTAGGACCCAAAGATGCTACGTCTAATTCTGTGGCAACAAACTAAACAATCTTGGGTTTCGCAGTCATTTTTTGTCTAGATTTGAAAGCACACTGACAGATGACATAGTCGTACTGAACACTGTACGGAGACACAAAGAATATCTTGAGATACATAGTCACACAGGTAACACAGCCACAAAAAGACGACAAAGAATGACTGAGCGAAATAATGATGATCTAGGTACTTTGACATTCTAATCAATGATATTTGAAATAGTGATTTTATTGTCTCGCTTAATATTCAAAGATGATTCTATGAAGGCACCTCGATCCTGCACGAGTCACCTTCAACAACTGCACGAGTCATCTTCTGGAAGACGAGGCAACATAACAACTGACACTCATAACAAAAAAAAGGCACAATACCGTGACTGGAACAATATACACACAACCCGCACATATACAAATAGAGGAGCTTACGACGACGTTTCGGTTGTGTGTGTAACTGACACTCAAATGGGTGCGCTAGCCTCTACAGGTGTACCTCTGCAAACGGTATGTGACGTACACAAGAGAAGACATAAGTCGGTTTACGTAGATGCTTTCTGAACTAGCAGTCATCGAAAGAAAAGCGCAGGAGCCTCTGAGCGTCCGCTGACATCTGAAATATTTTCATACTCTCCTACAAGAAAGACACTGTTGCTTCAGGTCTCTAGATGAGTAATGAAGCATCACCTGTGGTAACGCTATTATCAAAGGTACATTCATTCTTGCCCCTCACTTAAGCTCAGCCGCCTGTTGTATCATTAAGCAATGTTTCTGATAGCTTGTCAGGTAAGCGAGAATGCGGTCCATGCAGGGACAGATTGCCTGAGGGCAGAGTCCCTTTAGTCTCTGCTCTAGACTAATTTAGGTTAGATGAAAGATCCGCAAGTTCAAAAGTCCAAGCACCTATGGCACTTAATACAAATCCTGGGCCAGACAAGTTTACAAGCACCATCATAAAGAGAACTAATAAAGATCCATAAAATTAAGTAAGAAATAATGGTAAGCAACTCAACTTTAAATTTAGACGGCAATTAGTTCAGCATAATGTACAAGACCAACAAAAGAAAAAACTGACTCTGAACGCGCAATAAATGTGTGCAAAAATGTAAATGCAAGCAAAGTACAATTTATGTTGAATCAACAAAAAATGCAAGAAATAAAAACTACCCAAAGTAAATTGCAAAAAATACACAAAAAGAAAATTTTTCTCCCCCCACACACAGTTAAACTATATACTACAAATATTTGCAAGTAGGCAGTAAAACAAAATCACGAGACATGAGGTAAAGAGCAATGTTGCTAGTAAAATCAATAATGTATAAAAAGTAACATTGTCTACAAGAGGCTGGCAAAATCAAGAATGGCAAAATACCATAATCGGATTGGCCTGGATACTTATAAATCTAAATAAACAGACAAACAGAAAAAAAATGAGTATCACCAAAGGAATAAGGCTATGTCTGAAATTTGAACAATAAGCAATTGCACAAGGTACGTTAGAAGAACAGCTACTCTCTGCAAAAAAGCAGAGAATTATCAAGAAAAATGTCAACTCAGCCATACAGAGGTAAAAAACACTGACAGATATTGTACCCATGGAAATCCTGCAAATAAACAAGGTGAAAAGAAACTACTAGCATAATTGCGGAAAGTCTCCCATAAAATACAAGGCACACTAGAAAGAACAAGAACACAGACACCACAAAAAATTAATACAGCACTGTAAACAAACAGAAAAAAACAGGAATCCTGTAAGCAAATAGTTCCTAGAAAGCACAGTCCCTGAAGCACCACAGTGCGATTCATTCTAGGACTTTTGATGCTAGAAATGTTGATACTAGATTCTTCGACAGTAGAGATGTTACGAGTGCTTTTGATATTAGTCTCATTAAGGTTAGTTGGTTTAATTTATATGCCATTAATACATTGTGCCATTGATGCTGCTGCTGTTGATACTAATGCTGATTATATTATAGCTTTTGATTCTAATGGTTATGTTATTAGTGTTTTTTATCCAAATACTGTTGATTCTAGTGTTGATGATAGTTAATCTTTTAACATTAGGACTTTTGGTAACAGTGATGATAACACTGCTGTTCATACAAGGGTTCTTGATACTATTGCTGTTTATGCAAGTGCTGTTGATAATAATGTTCATATTTGAGCTGGTGATAAAAGGGCCGTTGACAGCATTATTTTATACTAATCTTGTGATACTAGTACAGTCAATACTAGTGTTGTTGATACCTGTGTCGTGGATACGAGTTTCTTTGATACTAGTGCTGTTTATACTAGTGTTGTTGATAAAATAGTGGTTGATACTAGTGCTGCTAATACTAGGGCTTTTGATACTAGCTATACTGACCCTAGTGTAGTTGATACCTGTGCCGTTGACACTCAGGCTTTTGAAACTACCGATGTTACTACTAGCATCGTTGATAAAATTGGTGATATTAGGGCTTTTGATAATAATGCTTTTAATACTAGTGAAACTGATTGTGTTAATAATGCTAGTGCTGTCAATGTTAGTGTATTTAATAATAGTACTTTTGATACTAGTGCGGTTGCTACTAATGTTATTGATGCTAGAGCCGTTGATACTAGTATTGTCGATACCTGGGCCTTTGATACTTGTAATGTTAATACTGTTATTGCTGATATTAATAATCTTGATAAATAACAACAATGTTTTTACTAGGGTTGCTAAAATTCTCTTTTGTTATTAGTATTATTGATACTAATGTTCTTTATGCTAATTCTATTAGGGATGGTACTAACAATGTATTTAAATTTCGCTTTTGTTACAGCTGTTGTTGGTGCTAGTGAAATAATGCTAGTGTTTTTATCATTGTTCTTACGTTTCTGTTGCTTCTATCGATACTACTAATGATGATTTTAATTATATCCTGCTTCAGCTGCGACAATGATACTCATGATAATGGAGCTGTCTAAACATTACTATTGCATCATCTTCATAATGTAGGTGCTAGCGACATTGATGCTGTTGGTGATGCTGGAGCTGTTTATACATCACTATTGCTTGCAACTTCATTCTCATTTTCTTATGTTACTAGTGCATACCTGTCTCTCTTGTTTGTACCTTCATCTCTCTCTCTCTATCATCACCCCTAGTCGGTCATCATAACAACAAGTGGTTTCCTCGTAGATGACATCTTGTTCAGCTTCAACATCAACGAGATAATTGCACTTACAGACCTAACAAGTTTCCACCAACAGCGGGAGAAACGGATCTCAGACGAGCAAACAAACTGATGAAAAGAAATTGCGATCAGAATAATTGCCAGGTGAGACATCTTCTCCAGAGATCTTGCTACACACCCAAACACCCAAGTCAGTCCGACTTGGAACATTTACAAAGTCACACTGTGACTTTGTCCTCCTTCAAGGGAAAGATTAAATACACTCTCTAGCATGGTCTTTAGGAGGGAGTGATATTCCCTGAGTTTCGGACTGCTGAAGGCTGGAGAGCATCTCAGGAAGTAGGTAAGTTTTGGGATGGACAGGCACCTGGTGACTAGGTAGAAGGCATCATGTGTATTGATGTCATTCATCCTGCCTTCCATCGTTTTGAGGTTTGAGATTTTCTTTTCTAGCATCAGAACAATGACACTGGGCTCAAGAGGAGCACCAAGGAGAATGCTGTTGGCTGGATCAATGGCTCGTGCTCCTTGAAAAACAGAACTAATATTCTGGATCATCTGTCGATTGGTAGAAACTATTTCACACATGACGGGGTTTAAAGATAGGCCCATGTCTTTAATGTTTCTGATGTCCTCTAGGAGAGATTCTGTAGTGCTAGCTAGGGTACGGGTACCATCATCCAAGAACCATATATTGAGCTCACTGGAGAGCGGTTCAGTGACCTCCTTGATAACCAGACAGAATAGAAAAGGGGACAGTGGGTTCCCCTGTTGCACACCCTCACACGAATCAGTTTCATGGTCCCCTAAGAACAGTTTAGAAGTTACACTAAAACACGATTGTATAAAGGGATAGAGGGAAGGGAAGTGTCTAAAAACTGCTTGGAGAGCAGCATCCCTTCTGACTAAGTTGAAAACGTTGGCAAAATCCAATTTGATCAAGGCTTTTTCATCTGACATGTTGTTGATGTATACTCGTGCTGCATGGGCAGCTGCTTCACAGCCTTGTTGAACACCAAAACCGAGCTGAGTTGGTTTCAACATTGAGGCAGCATCTTGACTCACCATTCGTACTGCAGCCTTAGCGACTAGTCGCCGAAGGGTGTTGCCCACTGCAATGGGCCTGATTCCTCCATCCTTTTTCCGGAGGGCATACAGTGAGGCACCAAAAAAGAGGGGTCTAATGGCCTCCGGGACTCTGCCAGCCCGCACACATTAGAAAATTTGGTGAGTTCAGAGAGCAACCTCTCTGAAACATCACCAAGTGCAGAATTGAGCATTTATCTTTAGTGTTGTGGCCATAAACCGGTGAAACTTCCTGCTGAGCCGTGTGGAAATGACATAGCAGCTTTATACACATCAGCAGACTGTAGGGTTTAATGATCTTCACCTGCAATGTCAGGGAGGTCACTGTTGGTACTGGGAGCCCTAGGTGGATGTTTGTCCTTCAGGGCTTGTGCTGTAATGACGTCCTTAGGAGCGATGGTAACTTCACTGGTTATAAGCCTCAGTGCTCGAATAGTATTACCCTCATCTATTTTTTTGCTAATTTGGGCTCTGATTTTTGAGGTGTCAGTTGTCCTGTTGTTGGCATTTGCCCGATGGGTGTTTGTCGCCCTAGAGGGGAGACGGACGAGGTTGTCTTCTCTGGGAAATGCATTTATTGCCCTAATAACTCATGTTACTAGTGACTTGTTCCTCGGTGGAACAGCCAGACATGCATTGCCAAATAGCAGTAAATTGTGCCAGGATCCGGTGTTTGCAGGCGCCCCGTTGACTTTCTTCAAGAGGTCAGCGAATCTGCTAGCGGCTTGAGGGCGAGCTGCTTTGGGGATGTGTGTCAGCATACTGGTGGATGTTAATTTGATTGCAGATTTTAGGTCCTCTGTAGAGGTGAAGTCAGGTTAGCTGTCAGCTCTGTCTGCTGGGAGGGGCTGTTGGTTATTCCCATTTGGAGCCCTCCTAGACATCCATTGTGTGTACGGTTGTTGCCATTTGAGGGACTGAGTGCACATTCCTTGTGGCACACCTGGCAGATGCCTCGTGTACGGATTCCACGGCGTTGGGTCTGTCGTGGAGATTCCTGAGAACCCGGCACATCTTGTGACATTGCGGACATGGTGTGCGTTGGAGGGCGCCAGCTGTGGGATGATGGGTGAAGGACAGCATGGATGCAATGGGGGATGAGGGTGGGGGAGTAGAGAATTGTCACGACTGTAATCTCCGGTGAATACTCACGGTGGATACGTCTGCCGAAACTGGCCCTTGCCAACCATGATGGTTCTTCGTTAACACACAAAATATATGGAGCACCACAAACTGGCTCCATCCCTCCCTCCTTAGGTTTGGGATCTTTTATTTAAAAAAGCACAAACGTTAATACATTGGTACATTGTAGATTAGGAATCTCCTCCATCTCTTCTTAAGCTGGACGTGAGACAAATATGCAACAAGCATTTTCCCCTTTGAATGGCCACGCTGAGGCGATGGAACATTAAAGTGGCCGGCCTTGGGTTCCCTGTGGTGTCAATGAGTTTTTGAGGAAACTTATGGCGTCTTTCCCCATGGTCTCAAGGTCGCTGATCCCACCGAGACAAACTGATACTGATGGCCTATGTCTCTGTACTTCCTGATCTTGTACTCCTTCCTGTGATACGACGCACCTCCCAGTTGGCATTGTGGCGGATGTAGGTGTCAGCCCACGTCGACATGCAAGTATAGTCTCTTGGTAAAAGCCTGCCATTCTTCCAAGATGGTGATCCCCTTGGGGCAGTTTGCAGGATTGTGAGTATTCCTGGATGCTAGGGATCGGGGGTTTTCTCTCAGCCAGCATGCGCGTGACTGCTTGTCCATGTTTCTAACTTTATTTTCTTTTAGCCTTGTGGCTCGACTTAAGTCATTCGATGCAGGCGAGACAAGGCGGGCAGCTTAGATCTTTGCATTAAATCTGTGACTTCACCTCATATTTAACCTATATCTTCTGGATAACGCAGCAGTGTATAGTACAACACTTTTGGATTGACTACCGGTTGTCTTCGAACCCTTCAACAACCTCCATCATCGAGTACGCAAAACCAGCTTTTAGTTACCCGTAGTCTACTAATGGTGAAAACTCCTGCTGGCGTCTGTGCTTTCCGTCTGGTGCTGACTTTTATTAAAGAGTCGCGTCCACCAGCGACTACCTCATCTTTCTTTCACGTGTTTCGTGGTCAACATCGTGAATCCTGATAGCTACATGGAACGTCCATTTGCACTTTGGAATAACATGTCCATTAGCTGCATTTTTGTATATATGAAATTAGCTTAGCTTCACGTGATTAATTTGCATTTTATTTTTAATTATTTGTTTTAGTTAGGAAATTTTCATGGTTAATTATTATATATTTATATAATAAATTATTTGTTTACTTTTCTAAAAATTATTATTTTTACGTCTTATAAGAAGAAAATATAAAGAAAAGTAAATTATAAGGAGGAAGAGCGCTTTCAAATACCCTCTAAGGGTCTGAAAGGCTCTTACACACGCGCACGCACGCGCACACACGCTGCTCATCAGAAACCAATGGAATTTTGAGGAGCTGCAGAGAGGAGACAGAGAAGCAATAGACTACATGATAGAAACACTTCAGTCTGGACGTCCCAAGGTGGTAATTGCATTCATGTATAACCGACCACAGAATGCCAGGAGGCCAAGACAAGAATATGATGAGATTAACAGAGGAATGGTTGACACACTGGCTGAAGTGGCCAGAAGAGCCCATACGGGCAGAGCAAAGCTACTGGTTGTGGGTGACTTCAACCACAAAGAAATCGACTGGGAAAACCTGGAGCCACATGTGGGCCCAGAAATGAAGAGGGCAAGGATGATGGAGGTGGTACTGAAAAACCTCATTCATCAGCACGTTAGGGACACTACCAGAGAGAGAGGAGAACATATGAAAGGTCCCTCAGAGCTAGTGATTATGTGGTTCTGAGCTTCGAATACATAGTTACTAGTGGAGAATAAGCAGGAGGGGCAGAGTGGAGGAAGCCAAACTACAAGAGAGGGGACTATACAGGCTTGAGGAACTTCTTGCATGAAGTTCAGTGAGACAGAGAACTGGCAGGGAAATTAGTCAATGAGATGATGGAATATGTGACAACATGCAATGCAGTAGAAGAGAGTTTTGAACCCAAGGGCAACAGAAATAATGACAAACCCTTGGTTTACCCAGAGGTGTAGAGGCCAAAACTAAATGCGTTAGAGAATGAAAGAAGTATAGGAGGCAAAGGACCAAGGAGAATATGGAGAGTAGTTGAAGAGCCAGAAATGAATATGCACAGGTAAGGAGGGAGGCCCAAACGAAAATGACATAGCAGCGAAAACCAAGTCCGACCCAGAGCTGTTGTATAGTCACATCAGGAGGGAAAATAACAGTCATGGAGCAGGTAATCAGGCTGAGGAAAGGAGGTGAGATCACAAGAAATGACCGAGAAGTATGTGAGGAGCTCAACGTGAGATTTAAAGAGGTATTCAGTGTGGAGAAAATTCTCCAAAGGAGGGGGGTATGCGCCCTTACTACCCTTGGTAAGGGCCCTCACCCTTTCCACCCTTAGGAAAGGGCCAGAGGAGGCGCGTCTGGCTGCATAAACAATTTAATTCAAGCCAGATGTACTGTCAACAGTGTGTCAAGAATTGTGCTGACCACAGCACCACGAGGCACCTCGTGGCACCACATGGTTGCACGAGACTGCAAAAGGCAGCACGAGCGGGCAGATTGAATTTGGCCACCGCAAGAACGGGTCATACGACTCTAGTCGTCATGCGGCGCGAGGCGACGTAAATCAACATAGACATTACTCGTTCGCGTCCGTTATATCATTTAATCTCCACTAACGTCGGGAAATAAGATAAGAACTCTGTTCCAGCGCGTTTAGTGTATAACATCAACATTGCAGTATATTCAGAAG
>WNWK01013224.1:0-22500 GCA_009830355.1 Cherax destructor
TTTCCCAGTCTCCCAGTGTTATTATTTCCCTTTTTTTGGGGGTTTTAAATTCTAGTGCTCCTTATTTGACCAATCTTGAGTTTTTTTTTTTGCAGCCTTGTACATATATATCCCTGTCGGGTTTTTGGGGCATTATTTGCCAACAAAATTAATAGGAATCCATTTCTTAATGTAGGGTCAATAACATTCACTATTACAGTTTCTTGGGAAATACTGTATTGTTATTTTCACTCTTCCATTCTGACAGTCCTTTCGCTTATTTTGACTTGGTCACCTATTGAGGAAACACCTTAGTCCCTCCATAATTCATGCTGGTACTCTATTTGTTCATCTGGCTTGCATCTCCATTTTTGGGAGGTGTCATCTGCATGTCACTGTATCAAGGCTTTTTTTTTTTTTTTTTTTTAACACCGGCCGTTCCCACCAAGGAAGGGTGACCCGAAAAAGTAAGGGATTTTTTTCAGTGAACATATGTGCAGTTTACACATCCTTCTCCCCATCTGACCCTCTTTAAATTTTTGTATATCTCTGTATGGTTTGTAAGTCAGGAAATTGTAGGTAAAGGAAGGTGAGACATTTAACTTTGTTAAAAATAAAAGTAACTGTCTCATTTTTTTGTATAATGAGATTTAATACAGCACTGTTTCCCACTTTCCATGAGGGCATCAAGAATAAGAGTTTTTTACAGGTACAGTATGCTATAGTGCACAGTTCCATACAATCCATGTACTTTTCCCTCATTCACATATTCCCTCACTTTTAAAAATTCCTCATTTTTTTTTTTCTTTCCTATACAGTGGACCCCCGGTTTACATTAGACTCCAAACTCGAACAATTATGTAAGTGTATTTTTGTATGTGCTTTTTTAAGTGTATTTTTGGGGTCAAAAAAGGATAATCTAATTTACATTATTCCTTATGGGAAAAACCCCGTTTGGGGAACGGTACTTGAACAGCATTCGGGAAAAAATTTAAATAACGTAAACCGGGGTCCACTGTACTTCCTTTGATGTCAGCCCATTGCTGTATGAATGTGAGCGTGCGCATGTGCACATTTTTTTTCATACATACATGCATTCATTCATACATTCATTAAACATGCATTATGTCTACATATAAATACATGCATTATGCATACATGCATAAAAAATACAGTGGTCCCTTCTACTTACGAGCAGCTCCCAACTCGAACAATTATGTAAGTGTATTTTTGTAGGTGTTTTTGTAAGTGTTTTTTTGGGGGGGCTGAAATGGTTAATCTAATTTTCATTATTTCTTATGGGAAAAATTCCTTGGGTATCACACTTGAATAGCCGTCTGGAACGAATGAAGTTGAACTGAGGTACCACTGTATATGCAACATGCATGAAGGGCTACATAACATATACAGTGGCCCCGCTATTTGAACACTTAAAAACTCACCCTATTATGTAAGTTTATTATTGAAAGTGTTTTTTATAAGTGTATTTTTGGGGGTCTGAAATGGACCAATTTAATTTACATCATTCCTTATGGGAATAAATTGGGGGAACAGCACTTGAACAGCATTTTTGGAAAAAGAATATTCGAATAGCGGGTCCACTGTACATGCATTCATACATACATACATTCATACATACATACACATTCATAATACAATTTTGAGTCATATATAGCCTTTACCATAATAGTTTATCCTGTTGCTTACACTTATTTCTTAAACTTTTCTGTATTCTATACATTAAGTTTTTTTTAAAATTTGTAATTCAGTTATTTTTAAAGTATTGTATCAGTTGACTGGGTACTATAGAATTTTTTTTTTTTTTAAAAAAGATTTGCAAGAATTTTTGTTTTTTTTGTTAAAGTTTTGGCTTAGTTCTTTGCAAATATTAGTTTTTTTTTGTTGATATTGACTATTTATCTTTGTATTGTAAGATGTTTTGAGAATAATTAATGCCATTTTTAAATTTAAAAAATTTTTTTATTGCTAATTGTACATAGTTGGGGGGAAAAAAAATTTTTTTAAAAAATTTTATCTCATGAAGTTTAAAAAAAAATTAATGTTTTTAAAAGGGGAAATAAAAATTTTCAAATTTTTTTTTTTGTATTCCTCCAACTGCAGATGAAAAGTGTGGGCCCATTAAAGGGTTGTTGAACCCCCCCTCGAAAATATCTTGGTACCCATTACTATTACAGGAACCTTCTTTTTATCCCCTAAGGATCTCAATTTCAACAATAGACCAGGTAGGATATTTTCAGTACAATAGATTGTGATAGACAATTATGATATTTTTACTTTCTCACAAATAATTAAGTAGCAAAATCTTTTTTATTTGCTACATCTCTATTCACTGATTTTTTGGGCTTTTGAAAAAAAAATGTCACATGCCCCAAAAAATTTGCCTCATCCGTTACAGGAAAAATTTTTTTTAGCTTTTCCCATTTTTTTTTTGCTTGGTGCACAACCCCTAAAAATCTAATCATACAATTTTGTTCTAAAATTTTCCCCCCTTTTGGATTTTGCATGCCCAGATACAAAACTATACAGTGGCCCCCCCGGGGTTTGTCCTGCCCCAAACTAAACCCCTTTTTTGTAAGTGTTTTTTTTTAAAAGCTTTTGAAAAAGGGGTTTTTTTGGGGGGGCTAAAAGGACTAGTCTATTTTTCATTATTCCATATGGGAATAAATTTGTTTGGTAATGGCACTTGAACAGCATTCGGGGAAAAAAAAAATTACAAAAACCCGGGGGGGCCACTGTATGTGTGTTTTTTTTTCTTAATTTCCCTTTTTGGGCTATCAGTTTTAAACCCCCGAGTAGAGCAATATTTAGAGAAAATGACCAGAAAGGAAAAATCAAACCTGCAATGGGTTTTTTTTGAAGTATTCAGAATAAATTTTCCCCCTTTTCACCTGAACTGTTGTCTCTGGAAAAATTTAAACCCCCTTTTTTCAAAATTGAATTTGAAAGCAATTTAAAAAAACATGGGGGAGTTTTTCCCCAAATTTTAATGTTTCCCAAAAAATTTTTTTTTTTTTTTTGTAGGATTTTGGTACATATGTGACAGTTTTTTTTTTTACAAGTTTGTAAAAAAGGGTTTGGAAATTTTTTTTTTATTATTTTGCTTTTCATTTGGTTTTGGTACTTAACCCCATAATTGAAAATATCCATAAGATTTGGCTCAAAATGTTTTTGTGGGTTTTCCGTACTTGTGCTCTTTCTAGATGCTCTTTCTGACTTTTTTTTAATAAAAATTATTGGGGTTTGGGGAGGATTTGAATGGTCAAATCAGCCATGGGTCACTAGAATTTTTCTATGGTTTGCCCTAATTAAAAAAAATGAATTTGAAAAAAAATTGAATGATATTTTAAGATATACAGTTATTCCTTCATATTGGAGGTTCACATGAAGAATTTCTAAAATTATTTGGTTTAAAAGTATAATATTTTAATACATTGTAGTACTGTATGCTCATATTTTTTTTTTGGGTAAGATTTTTTAATGCCCATTTTCATTGGCTTAAATTAAAAATCAACTTTTTAAAATGTTTTCTGGCATCTGCATGCCTGTGTGGAAGGTAGATGGCAGCAATTTCTTATTAAGCTACAGGAGCAGAGGTTACCTTGTCATCCCAATCTTGGTTAGTGTTTAATTTTGAAAATTTCCCAGTGGTCTATCTTTTTACTGTCTTCTTTGTAACCATTCAGTTGTTATTTTCCCCCTTGAAAAAGGAATTTTCTATTTTTTTTTGGCCTCTTTATTTTATAGTTTGGTCAGTTCTTCATGTTGGTGGTGCTAGGAAGCTTTTTAATTTTTTTTTTTGTATCCTTTGATAATCTTAACCTTTTCACTGTCGAGACCCCTGCCCCTTTTGCTCTCAGTGTTAAAAAATTTTAAAAAAAAAAAAAAAAAAAAATTTCTTAAAAAAATGATAGAGAATCTTTTGAGGAAACAAAACCCAAAAAGTACAAATTTGATGGAAAACTTCAATTTCACTCGCGGTTAGCATTCTCAACGTAAATACACATCGGAAATTTTCCCCCCCACTTTGTGCCCTATTTTCGGCCAATTCCATTGTTCCATTCGACCAAACTCATACTATTTCGCTAGAACCCCTTTTTGTTCGTCGACTGGTATACAGGAAACTGCCTATTTACTGATTTAACTACCCAAAAGGGGATCAGAAATTAGAATTTGGCCAAAATTTATACACAATTCAAGGAAAGCCAATTTCAAAATAGTGTCCAGAATTAACAATGCAAACTTTTTTGAGCTTTTTTTGAATTTTTATTCAAAAAAAAAATAGAAGTTTACTGTTATGATGACTACTGCATTATTAAAAAAGATGGTATGAATAATACCGCGCATTTGTGAAGCACTTTGGGGACCCACCAGTTGAGGGGGTTTGGATGTTTTGATGTGATTTGTTTCCTTGAATATTGGCAAAAATGAAATTTCCGCTACTTTGAGCTCAATTTCAAGGTTTTTTTTAGTTTAAAAACCATTCAAAATCTTTCCCCTTATTTCTGTGTGATAAAATGGTTTAAAACAAAAGGGTTAAATTGAGACACAAACATATGGGTTTTTTTTAAAAGTTTTTTGCCACCAGTGGCTTCATCATCCATAAAAGGGGGAGAATGGTAAACTCGGGGAAAATTTTTTCAATAAAATTTTATGTTTTAATGTTAATTTTTCATCTCTATTTCTGTAATATATCTTCCATTCTATCAAATGAGACCAAAAAAACGAAAATACAACCATAAATACCATACGAAAATACACCACAAAGTCGCTTTTTAACCCCTTTTTTCTGCCCCAAAAATAATCTTTTTATTTTTCCTGCCTCCAAATTTGGGACAATAGGCCTGAGATCCCCGGTCAGTAAGAATGGGTCTTAACACTGTGCACAAAATATTAAAAAATCTGGGACCACTTAGTAACTTGTGGGAGCACCAGTTCAATTGAGCACCAGGTAAAAGCAAAAGCTGGCAAATGCCAGGGTTTTACTGATGTCATGTTTATTAACACTCCCCTTTTTTTTAAAAGGAATGTGATGTTGACTCCAAATTTAGTGACTTTGAGATGGATGTGGCCACAAGTGGTGGGAAAAAAATAAAAACCTTGATAATAACCCATGTGCATCATTTACGCAACATCCTTTAATTTTGGGGTACCACTGGAATTCATCCTGCCAGGATATTCTATAACCTATACCCTAAGTAAAGAGAAACAATTCTTAACATGTAATACGTGTTTTGGGTGGCCGGGTTGCTGATTGACTTTGGCTGTCTCTTCCCATCTTTTCCCATCTCTGCCTGTTTCTGTATCTCTGTCCCACTTTCTCAAAAGATACACTTTTAAATAGTTATTATACATAGTGAAATTACCTGGGGAAACCCAAAAATCCAGACAAAGTGCTATACTGTGCTTGTAGATATAAGGCATAATAAGCATGACGGCAAGTAATGCATTTTATTTTTAGGAACCGGGGGGGACTCTCTGCCGTGTGTAGTACTTGCTGGGGTTATGGAGCCCTGATCAAAAAAAAACAACAGAAAAGGGCAGGAAGACAGACACACAGGCAGACAGATAGACAGATAAAGAGACAGAGCTAGACAGATAACAAATAGACACAGCTAGACAGACAAACAGATGACAGACACACACAGACATGTTTATATGTTACATTGAAAAAAAACCAAGGCAGTGCACGATCACGGGTCCTCCACTGTCACAGTGGGGGACACTCTTTTTTCCCCATGCTTCAAGGAGTTTCGTTCCCGGGGATTTTTTTAAAAATTGCGGGGGCCCCATAAAACTTTTTATAAAGTATTTCTAAAAATTTTTAAAAAAAGGGAAAAAGGAGGGAAAAAAATTTCCCCCGTCAGTTTTTTACTATACTATTTGTACAATATTGTGTCAGAAAAAACTTGGCCCTGAAATCACAAGAACTACTACAAATTTAATTATCAGAATTTAAAAAATTATATAAATTTAAAAAAAAAAAAAGGAAAAAGGTTTTGGGTAACATTTTGCAAGCGGCGGGGCTCTATGTTGTCGTCATGTGAGCATCCAGCCCAACCGCGGTCTTCAATTTTTGGTAATACTGACTCAAAAAAATTTTTTTGGGTCTTTTTTTACAAAAAAAAACCCTTTTTTTTTTTTTTTTTTTTTTTAAAATATTGGGAGTGCTGGGCGAGGAACGTGTTTACTTTTGGGGCAGTTAATGGGTTAAACCAAAAACATAGATTTTTTTTTTACTGCACACACTGACTATTCAGACCCATTTTCTGATATGCCCCCACAAGCTTTCCCCCAGAAGATTGGAAGCCGCTGGAATTTTGGCGTAGTATTACGGGAAAAATGGCTTGCAAGCAGTAATATTATGGGACTGTCAGTAAAAGGGTTAAGTGGTTATGATGCCTTTCTTTTCCTCTTATCAGCCAGTGAGGAAAGTCAAATGCCTGCGCCTTTTTACCTTTTTTCTATTAATTTTGTTGGTTGATTGTAACATGTTTTGAATTTTTCCTCTTTTTTAACATTTTCAAGTGCAAACACCATACAACTGCTGTTTTTCTAGCATTTCCTGTTCATTTATCTAGGCTCTGTCAGTGGTTCTCAACTTTTTTTTAGTCCACGGACCACCTTCTTCGAAATGATAAAAAGATAGACTGAACTTTTTGGGTTTTTAAAAATTTGTTTACTAACAGATTTTTATATTCTCTTCTTACTGACAAGTTTTCCATATTTTGAAAGGCTTTTTTTTTTTTTTTTTTTTTTTTTTTTTTTTTTTTTTCATATGGCATAATATTTCTTTTTACCCCTTTTTGGGGTTCTCTTTTCAAAGACAAGCTGTTGAGTGTTTGGAGTGGTACTTGATAATAAAACAAACAAATATTGCATTCCACTGCAAGCTGATTCCTCTGTTTGGACTTAATGTGCAAAAACACAAAAACCAGCTTCACACATACTGCATTTTTGGTATTGAAGATGCTATTTTTAAAAAAAGTCTCGAAAATTTACCCAGCATCTTGGAGGCCGAAGGTTACATTGCTCAAAGTCCTCAACCTAAGCCTTGAAAGTTTTTTTATACGGGGCAGTAATCTAAGTTCCTGTATATGACCCAGTAATTTCTTTAAAACCTTTTTGTTTTAAAAAAGAATAAATAACAAAAAAAAAAAACATTCATTGGTGCTTAGCACTGGGGGCTAAGGTAAACCAGGCGATGGAGTCAGATGGACAACAGGTAGTAAGTAACTAATTTGTCTGTTTCCCCTCAAACCACAGATCAATATGCAGTCCAGCCATAGACACATCCACTTTCGTGCCAACAGTGAGTAGAAAGAAAACAGGCAGTCAGATGCATCATTGGAAAATGACTGCAGAAAAACCTCAACGGTGTTTTTATTTTAATGCCTCAGGCTTAATTAACATAATTTTTATTACCATTATTACTTGGTACCATTATTTTTTTTAAATTTAATCGTCGGAATAGGGGGAGTCCTTGGGGACTGGGTGTTTTGTCCACTGTAAAAAAAAAGTAAGTTGATGCAATGGCAAATGAAATCTTATTCACTTGCTGACAGATTTCGGTAACTCCCAGTCATACTGGCCCTTTCTTAATTCGAAGCTGATGCACATCTTGAGCTGCCCAAAAAATTTTTTACATTCAAGAATTCCTCCTGTAAATCTCCTGGCACATTATTGACATTGCTGTGAATAGATTCCTTATGAAAGGCCCATCCCTTGTCTTGTCCACCTCGGGGAAATATCATTGGATTTAGCGTGGTAGCTTCCGTAAAGAGAATTTGTGTTCAAATGGTTTACTTTTCCCTGAGGATGGTAGCCACGCTGGAAATTGAACCCATTTTGCCTTCAACTCATACGATCCAGAATTCCGTTTGTCAAGAAAACTTTATGATGCGTTGGCGAAAAAAACATTTTCACCTTTTCATTGCAGCGAAAGATTCAGTTTTTTTAAAATTCTAGAAATATTGACAAAATGTGCAATTTTAGAGTTGAGGGGGGAAATACAATTTGGTTCCTTTTTTTTGACTTTCATGAAATAAACCAATCCTTTTTTAACTGAAAAAAATTTGTCGAAATGTTTCCTGCTGTTGAACAACAACATTAAATTGGAGCTCGTTTTTCCTTTTGGAATATCTTTTTGGTTTTTCCTGGTGTTCACAGTCTATGATTTCCATGATTTAATGTGATTGATCACCTACGAACCCTTTGAAAATGGTGATCAGTTGTTCTGACAATGTTTTTTGATCGTGTGCTTTCCTATGAATGAAGTAAATAATTTTCCCATTTTTCACAAAAATTTAAAAAATACCAATTAAAATATAATCCAAAAAAAACAGTTTAGACATTCCTGGTACTAAAACAACATTTTCTCTTTATTTAAACCCTTTTCCCGGCCCTCCATTTTAATTCATTAAACACGAAATTAGAAGATTTTTTATTTCTTGGATAATAAAATATAACCAGGAATGATTGGTTCAGGCCTATTAAAAACTCATAAAAAAAATTGGGGTTTTTGGGGGAAACCGTCCTCACCATGTATGGCAGGATTTTTTTTTCTGTCCAAACCTCATTCTCTCATATCTAGGCCAAAAAATTTCCACTCACAGCCTTTTTCCCGAGTGAGCTGAGCCTATGACATAGAACTCGGAGGAATCTTGGCCTCAGTGACATAGTTCCCCCTGTCAGCCACTGAAAGGATTAACAAATGGTGAAGTTCATGGGGAAATAGTTTTTTTTTTTCTTTGTAAAATGACATTGGGAACCAAATAAGCAAAGCATGTAACAAAAAAGGGGAATATTCCATGTCATAGGAAAACAGTGGTGTCGTGTCAGTATATATATATACATTTGTGTGGTATATCTTTTTTACAGCTGGCCCTTTTTCGTGTGACGTCACGGCCCCGCTGACGTCAGAGGCTCACGCTTTTCACGCCTATCATGGCAGACCCCCAACTTATACCTACAGGCGAGACAGACGGGTGGCTGGACTCTTTTTACTTCAAATTCCGAAACCCATCCAACGGAGTATCTTTGACCTCCTATATATCTCCCCAAACCCACACGACAGGGGTACCTCGATTCGATGGTCCCCAAAATTGCCCTTTTTGTAATTTTTTTTTTAAATGCTTTTGTAGGTATATTTTGGGGTGAAAAAAGCATTATTCTTTTTTGGGGATAAATTCGTTTGGTAATGGCCCCCCAACAGCATTCTCGAAGAAAAAAATCGTACCGGACCACTGCAGTGGACCCCAGAAATCAACATTCTTCGTTTCAGAATCTGTTCAAGGGCTGTTCCCCAAAATTTATTCCCATAAGGAATAATGTAAATTGATTAGTCCATTTCAGCCCCCCAAAAACACTTACAAAACATGTACAAAATAAACTTACATAATAGGTCGAGTTGGGGCGTTCGTTTCTGGGGTCCACTGTACTGTTATGTGACAGGTGCAGTCTCCTCAGAGTAAAATTCACTGTTAAGGGAAAAAAACTTGAGAATAATATTTGAATATCAGATTTTGAATATTTAAAAAAATGAGAACAGAATACATCTTAATAATTTAATTACTGAGAAAAAAAAATTGCAGTGAAAACGGGATTCATCCTGGGGAACCAAAAATCAAAATGTTAAAAAGGGAAAAAAATGGAATTGCATTGTATTGAAAAAATCATTTCATGCATGTGTTTGTATTTTTTCACATTCTCATTATTTCTTATGTTTGCAGGTTCTGCGCGAAACATTACTGTAAAAATTCTTTTTATGGGGGGGGGAAGATGAGCTGGCGGCCATGTCGGTCATCTTTGGTAAATCTTTGTCCAGAGTTCACTACAGAGGCTCCCTCAGTCACCTACCATAACAATCCCCCCGATTTCACGAGGGCAAGGTCAATTCCAGCCGTGCTTGGAGACCAGCATCACATTCTCTACATTTTATCATATTTCATGCCAAAAAAAAGAAGAAAACCATTGAATCTCCTGTTGGCTACACTGTAAGTAAAAAGGTGGTGCTTAAGGTGTTCTCAAAAAATTTAATGTTAGTACCATCTCTCGATAATGTTTCAACATAGTTTGGCAATGTTTCATTATAACCCCGGGAATCCATGGTGAAACAATTCTACTGTTGATTTTTCTTTTTTTTTAGAAGTTTCATTGATTAACAAGTAAAGCCTAAGAAAAAAATTTTAAAAAAAAATTATTGGGGTTTTGATGATTACTTTTTTTTTCTAAAATAATGGTATAGCAAAATGCCTGTACAGTGGCCGTGGGGCCCCCCATTTGAAGGGTCGGCATGCGAACAAATCGTCATTAGAACAAGAAAATCGAATCGTCATGTGAACAAAATATCGCGGTGACAATGCGTCCGTGACCTGTCCGCCCAGGCGGGGTGCCTCACCGTGCAGGCGTGGAGAACCAGTCCCCCCCTTGTCTAAATTGAGAGAACAATACCCTGCACGCTCCTCCCCACATTTCACACTTAATTATAATTTTTGGAGTTCGTTTTTTAAGTGCGACTGTGAAATAAGCTACCATGGGTCCCAAGAACGTTCCTAGTGGTACCCCTGGTATGAAGAAAGTGAGGAACACCGTAGACACAAAGAAAGAAATAATAAAAAAATACGGGTTGGGCAATGTGTGAGCCCGGGGTGTATGGAAAAACGGGGCAACTATCGCTTCTTTCCTGCATAAGAAGGAAAAATTAAAAGGGAAAATGATGTTGCAAAAGGTGTTACTGTGCAGTAAAAATAGACCACAAATAATCGAAGAGATTGAGAAGTTGTTGCTGGTGTGGATCAAGGAAAAGGTTGGCGGGTGATAGTGTGTCCGAGCTCATTTGTAAAAAAAACAAAAGTTGCATCCGTCTTCAAAGAAAATGCCTGAAAAACCGTGTTGATTGTAATGGTAGTGAATTTAAAAATAGCAAAGGCTGGTTTGGGGATTTAAAAATCGAGGGGGTACATAATGTGGTAAGGCATGGTGAGGCTGCCAGTTCAGACAAACGTGCAGCTGAAAAAAATTATAAAGAGTTTCAGGACTACAAAAAAATGAAAAAAATTAAACCTGAACAAGTGTTCAATTGTGACGAAACAGGTCTGTTTTGGAAGAAAATGCCCAACAGAACCTACATTACTCAGGAGGAAAAGGCACTGCCAGGACACAAGCCTATGAAAGACAGGCTAACTCTCATGATGTGTAGTAATGCTAGTGGGGATTTTTAGTGTATCACTCAGAAAATCCCAGAGTTTTCAAGAAACACAATGTCGTCAAATATAGATTGTGTGTCTTGTGGAGATCTAGTCAGAATGCATGGGTCACAAAGCAATTTTCAGTGACTGGATCCATGAAGTGTTTGGCCCCAGTGTGAAAAATACCTACAGGAAAAGGGTTTGGACAAAAAGTGCCTCCTGTTACTGGACAATGCTCCTTCACATCCTCAAAACATGGAAGACCTACTGTGTGAAGACTTCAGATTTATAAAACTGAAGTTCTTGCCTCCTAACACCACTCCTCTCCTCCAGCCCATGGACCAGCAGGTCATCTGTAACTTCAAAACCTACACAAAGCAGTGTTTGAAAAGTGCTTTGAAATGACCTCGACAGTAAATTTTGACCCTTAGAGAGTTCTGGAAGTATCACTTCAATATCTACAGGTGCATAGGCCTTATAGGTAAGGCTTGGTAGGGAGTGACTTCCAGGACGTTGAACTCTGCTTGGAGACCATTGTGGCAGGTTGTGTCCAACAGAGGGATTTTGAAGGGTTTGAGGCTGACCCTGCCGACCCTGTGCCTGTTGTGGACTATTGTGGAATTGGACAAGTCCCTGGGGTTGGATTGTTGTTATTGTAGGTTCGCGGTACATCCGGCCCGGGTCTTCTCCAAATGGTGACCCAGCATTGGCTTCCTGGGTAGAGGTGTCGGTCATCTTCTTCTTTCTTGGGGCCCCCGGGTGAGGTTGACTTCTCCTTTTCTTTGCTGTGGCTCCCCATGGTGGGGAGTGTCTTCTGACGTCGCATCTTCATCAGCAGATCTTGGTACTTTGGACTCTTGTAGTCCCAGCAGACGTGTCTTGACATGGGTGGAAGCTAGGCATCAGGCTGTGGTTCTACCTACATAGGAAGAAGAAGGATGGGGGGATAAGAAAGAAGGAAGTGAGAGAAAGAATAGCGTAGTGGGTAGTCTTGGTCGTCGTCGGGGTTCTCCGGCGTCGTCGGGGTTCTCCGGCGTCGTCATCGAGGGGCAGGTGGGTGGCTAGGACTGGGAGCAGTGTCTCCAAGTCATGGGTGGCCAGGTAAACCAGCCGGGCTGCTTTGTCCTCGCGGGTCAGATCCCCAGGTGCCATCGGGAAGTGCCTGCGGCGGATGGACGTCGTCGCAGGACAGTCAAGCATGTAGTGAACTAGAGGCTTTGGAACCATCCAGTTGCAGTGGCGGCAAAGCTCCTCACTCATGCATTCGATGAGGCGCTTTGCAGTAGGGTAGCCGAGGCGCAGGCGGTGGACGCTGACTTGCAGCCCCTGTTCAGTTTCCTCATGTTTGGTGGGGCTCCTACGTGTCGCTCTGTCATACCAGAGCCGGATGTTATCCTTGGGCTCCCTATGCATGATGGCCTGTATCGCCGCCCTGGAGTCGACGTGGATGACTGGAGGTTGGTGGTGTTCCAGGAGTGCATGTTGGATGGCCCTCTGGATGGCATGGAGTTCTGCCTGTAGGATGTTGCAGTGGTCTGGGAGGCGCCAGCCGGCCGTTAGGGAGGAGTGATGTATCCCGGAACCCGTGCGGCCGGCCTCGGGGTCTCTTGATCCATCAGTGTAGTACACTGCACACCTGGGATGCTCCACTGCAGCAATGCTTGCAGCTGCCCACCGCTGCAGCACGCACTGTGGACAGTGACGCTTGCTGGCTGGCAGGTTTGCAAGGTGGATTACGACAGGTTCCGGTGCCCATGGCGGTGGCATGGTTTACCCATTGACTGGCCGGTCGCATCCCTTGTCCTCGAGGAGCTGCATGGGCAGGAGCTCCTTTGTCACTTCCGAAGCCGACCACAACCATAGTCGGACACGGCCTCCCGCGAAGTCGCCTCGCTGACGGTCAAGGAGGTCTCTCAGCAGGCGCTCACCGCCCGGTAGCTGGACAAATTTGGCCAACCTCCTGGCAGCAACGAGGGCGATCCTGTCACTTAGGGGCTGCAGTTGGGCACCTCTGTTCAGAGTCACTGTGTTAGTCCAGCCCGGGGCCCCCAGCATGACCCGAGCCGCAGCATTTTGTACAACGCTGAGGAGCTTGAGGCATGAGGGATGAGCATGGGCCAGGGTGATTGCACCATAGTCGACTAGCGAGCGCACCACCTGCACATAGAACATCCGGAGAATATCGTGGCTGGCACCAGTCCTAGGATTGGCCATGGCATGCATGGCCGTGACACGTTGCATGGCACGCTCCCTGACATACTCTGCCTGCTTGCGGAAGGAGAGTCGGCTGTCAATGCATATACCCAGATACTGGTAACTGCTGACCCAGTCCAGGTATCAGGTATCAGGCACCTTGGCACGAAAGATCATGGCCTTGGACTTGTCCGCCGAGATCTTGAGGCCGAGGCGATGGCAGGTGGTAGCTAGCAGGCTGAGGTCGCGTTGGGCTTTGCGCAACAGTCCGGGCTTCCCGATGACAATGAGTGCCAGGTCATCAGCGTAGCTGAGCAGTCGGGTGCCTGCTGAGAACGTCAGCTGCACCAGCTCATGCATCAGCACGTTGAAGAGAGTTGTAGGTATGAGCCGACCCAGGCGAGCAGCTTGCCCCTCACTCCTCTGCGCGCCAGTAGGTCGAGGATGGCCGGCGCACTGGCCAGCTAGAAGGCCTTCTCAAGGTCGAGAAAGGTGACAATCTTCGGCCTCTTGTCAGACTCAATGCTGGCCATGAGGGTGGTGACGCTCTCAGAGGTGCCCACTCCCCGTGTGAAGCCGTAGATGTGTTGGTTCTCCGGACTAAGCTTCCATCTTAGGCACTCCAACACCATCCTCTCTGCAACCTTTGATAGGCAGCTGGTGAGGGAAATGGGCCGCATGTTGCCTGGATCCCTGGGCTTGGGGATCGGCAGGATGTTGGCTTCCTTCCATGCGGTGGGGAGTCGCCCGACCCTCCAGGTATGGTTGATGTCTTCCAGGAGGGTGTCATGCCCGTGAGGGCCTGCCTTTGAGATCATACTGTAGGTGATTCCGTCCTGCCCAGGGGCCGTGTCCCGTGAAGTCTTGAAGGCCGCTTGCAGCTCCCGACCGGTGAACTCGACGTCGGTGTCGTCTTGTGCCTGGGATGCCTCTAGAATCCTGGCAGTCCTACCAGGGAGGAGGGTGGCCTGGAGGTGCTGGATGTCCTGGGGTAGGCGGGCTGTGGCTGCCCTGGATGTGAAGAGTACCACCAGCCTCTCTGCCTCCCCAGCCGGGTCATGGTGAGCACGCACAGCGCCTCTACGCTTTCCCGTAGCTATGCTGATCTTCTTCCAGATCTCAGACAGGGTAGAGTATTGGCTGAAGGAAGCACACCACTCAAACCACTTTGCCAGACGTGTCCTGTGGGAGATGTGGCGTGCGTGCCGCACCACCTCTTGCAGAAGCCTGAGGGACCCAGCCGTGGGGATGCGTCAATGTAACCTACGGGCACGACTGACGCGGTGGTTTTGTTCTTTGACTGCCTCGTCATAGAACCAATCACGCTTGGGCGTTCCCCCGACCCTTGTGAGTGGTATTGCTGCCTCGGCTGCTCGAGAGAAAGCTGCTTGAAGGCTCTGGGTAGCCTCATCTGGGTCGTCAGAGAGATCAGTCTCCTCCCACCACTGCTGGATGACGTCCTGGAAGCACTGCCAGTCATCCTTCTTAGTGTTCCACCGTGGAGGTGGGGAGTATGGAGGGTGCCTTGAGAGCGACAGAGTGGTGACGATTGCAAAATGGTCGCTGGTGAGAAGAGGGTGGATTTCCCAACTGGCTCCTGGAAGTAGCATCCGGGAGAGGAGCGTGACGTCCAGTCGGTTGCCATAGTGGTGGGTCGGCTCTCCTGTGTTGAGGAGGGCGATCTCGGGAACATCTTCCAGCACTGCTGCCAGGTGCCTGGCTGTCTCATTTGTGGGAGTGACCGAGCGCAGTAGCTCATGGTGGGCATTGATATCCCCTGCCACCAGCACGCCATGGCTGGGCGACACAGCGAGAGCTGCAACTTCAGAGAGGTCAAGGATGACTCTCGGGTTCCGGTACACATTATAGATCGTTAGTGGCCCGGCCGGTAGGTGCAGAGTGACAGCTTGCACCTCAACCCCTTCGCCACAGTTGATGGGGTCGCTGACGATTGAGTGGGGAATGGAGTTCCTCACGTAGACTGCCATGCCCCTGGCGGGGGCTCCAGCTCGCTGTAGGTAGGCCGAGAATCCCGGTATGCGTGGCTGCGGGTTCGGCGGTGGGTTCACTAAGGTCTCCTGGAGCAGGAAAACGTCGATTCCCTCCTGGACTGCCGTTTTGACGACGAGGTGGATTTTCTGTCGCAGTCCGCAGATGTTCCACTGTAGAATTTTTAAGGGCTGGAGAGCGACCTGTCGGACTCCATCCACTCCTGCTCGTCCATGGACTCCCTCGATGGGGTCATCATTTCCTGTCTCCTCTTGATTGTGGACGCGAAGACCCTGCCGAGATGTTCCTGCAATTTTGCCGACGACTTCGGGTCCAGCAGAACCAAGCTGAGAAGGGTGCCCAGGAGCTCTCTGCAGTTCTTCCGGTCCACCATAGACGGGAGCAGGTTCGAAATGCACTCCGTGATGATCATGATCACCGAGGTGAAGCGGGCATTCTTGGGGTCCGGTTCCCCATCTCTCAGGGTCGAGGCGGCTGCTGGTGTCTCAATTGGGATCTGGGGCTGCTTTTCTGTATCCACCGTTGACTGAGTTGCTGCTGTGTACGCCTGCACTGCTCTCTGGGCGATCTGGCTGGCCCGGGAAGGTTCTCGTTCGTTGCTCACGGGGACGTCTTGACTTTGCATTGGGGGGCTCCACTGGTGGGTTGGGGTCTGTTGCTGTGTGGCCACAGCCACTTGCGCAGCATCCCTGAGCCGGGCTTGGTTCATCCCACGATTCTGCTTTCTCTGAGGCTTTGGCGCCTGTCCGGGTCGTTGGCTGCCCTGGTTCGTGCCGGGAGCTGTACCCTGTCCTGTCTGGCGGGAACCCAGCACTGGGAACTCGGTGTTGTAGGTCGTGGGCTGGCTCTGGGAGGCTGTGGTGTGTGTCCCTGGTGGTCGCTGCTGAGTGTTCCATGGGTTGGTCGTCGACCCTGTCTGTTGCTGCTGGGGGCCCCGAGTGTTGGGCTTTGCTGTGGTTGTCGTAGGGGCGTGCCACTGCCGTATCTGTTGCCACCACTGCGTTATAGCAGGGCAGCTCTGATTCCAGGCGTGGTGCCTCTTCCCACAATTGGCACATCTGGGCTCTGGGCGTTGAATCTCGGGGTTGTTCTGCCTGAGCAGGGCTATGCAGTCCCTGGAGTCGTGCTGCTTGCTGCAGACCCCGCACTTTTTCACATGCTGGCAGGTGGCTGCAATGTGGTTGAATTCCTGGCAATTGTAGCACTGGAGCGGGCCGTCTATGTAGGCCCGGGTCTTGAATTTCCCCCACATTCCTAGGGGTTGGAGGTGAGTGGCGAGGATGTGGAAGAGTAAGTGCAGGGCCACAGGGTAGAGCTAACAACTGAAGAGCTGCAACAGCTGGAAATGGAAGAGCATAAGACCAGATTTGAGGCTATTGATTCATGGGAGAAGGAGGAGGAAGAGGGACTGAAGAAGGTGCCTTCTTCAGAGATTAAGGAGATGTGTACAATGTGGAATAGGTTGCAAAGTTTTGTTGAAAAATACCACCCTGAGCAAGCTCAAACAAGCCATAACAGCAGCGTGTTCAGTGACCAAACAATGTCCTACTTCAGGAACATGTTAAAGAGGCGCCAGAAACAGAGGACTGTGGACAGTTATTTTGTTAAAATGTCCAGTGACTCTCAAGCTGGTCCTAGTGGGATTAAAAGACAAAGAAGAGAAGTAACCCCAGATAGGGCTTTGATACCTGAAGTCCTTTGGAGGGGGATTTCCCTTCCAAACAATAACCCCAACCTCCCTCACTCCTCCTCCCTATCTTCCATATGCCATCAACAATCTTCAATAAAGGTAAGTAAAAATACATGCATTTATTTACTAAGACTTTTAGTAGTAGTATGTAATTCTTTTGTGTATGTAGAAGCTTAATTTTATTAAAATATATTATTTTTTAATATTTTTGGGTTTCTGGAATGGATTAATTGTATTTCCATTATTTCTTATGGGAAATATTAAATCGCCTTTCGAACATTTCACGTTAAGAATAAGCTCCTGGAACGGATTAAGTTCGAATAGCGAGGGTCCACTGTATATAAATTTTTTAAATACCTTAGAATATGTAGAGCCTCAATTCTCAAATGAAAAACACTTCTGGGAATCTCTCATAACTCGAATGTTCAGAAATCGGAAACTATTTTACCCATACACACCCATGTTACAAACTCTGATGCATTCCTGAACAATAATAATCTGAAACTAATTTTATATATTTTTAAATAAAAATAATGTGCAATACTCTTATAAATATTTTTTCTCATCTTTTTCCTTCTTTCTCCACCTCCCTGTCCCACTTAATGACTTCACTCTCATTCCCATTCACTTCTTTCCTATTAGCACATCTGACACAATACTCTAGACACATGCTCACCACTGTTGTGGTTCAGTGTGTTGTGTGGGAGGATTATAGTCAGGGGGAAGTAGCTGCCTACTTTCCCATTTCCTCCCTCTCAGTGTATCTCGCACAATACTCTTTACACCATCTCACTGTTATGGTGAGGGGAGGATAGTGTTGCAAGGTTGAGGTGAGGGTAATTTCAGTTCTAGACTGCAATGTGTGTTAAGTAGGGTATGATGCGAGTAGGCGGAGCTGCTGCACATCACTCACTAACACAATAATTAACAGTTGAGTTGCCACCCAACAGAATAACATAATTATTATATCTACAGTTTTTGACCAATTTCTACCAAATAAATACGACTCGAGAAATTGCATTAACACGATTGCAAACAAATCACAGAATGGGTGCAGCTCAGACCTGTGGCAGGTGAATCCTAAAACTCACAGGCCAGTGTGCTAACCACTGGACCAGCTAGTTCTAACAGGATTCGTCCAACTACAGTGGACCCCCGGCTAACGAACACCCCGGAAATCGTACAATTATGAAAGTATAATATTGTAAGTGCTCGTGGAAGTGTATTTTTGGGGGTCTGAAATAGACTAACCTACGTGACATTATTTCTTAAGGAAGTAAATTCGTTCGGTAATGGCACTTGAGCAGGCTTCTGGAATGAATTTTGTTCGTTAGCCGGGGGTCCACTGTATTTATATTTCTTTACACCATAGAAAGGTTAGTATGGGCTCCACTCTGACCATAAATGCAGATTTTGAGAGATGAATCCCACACCAGCATGGCTTTGGCATGCTCTAGCTCAAATCCTAAGCCACCCAAGCCTTTCTGTAATTTGTTTGCAATCATTGTATTATGATTTCACGAGTTATGGTGGTTTTAAAGGGACTTGAGCTATAGAGCACCACAGGGATTTGTCTGTAAAAACCTGCATTTGTGGTCACAGTTGGGCCCATACTAATCTTCCTATGGTGTATAGAAATATACTTAGTTTGATGAATCCTGTTAGAGCTAGCTGGTCCAGTGGTTAGCACATTGGCCTGTAAGTTTTAGGACTTGCCTGCCATCAATTTGAACCCCATGCATTCTGTGATTTGAAATACATAAGAGCTTCCATTCATCCATAAATTGATAGAAAAAAATCTGAATACATATGGCAAAAAGTAAATGAGGGAAACATAATTTGTTTGAGATTTAAATAGGTACATGGTACCGGTTATGGTCCAAACTCACCCTTTTATGTAAGTTTATTTTAAATGTTTGAATGTAATTTGGGGTCTAAAGGACTAGTCTATTTTACAACTTTTCTTGAGATAAACGTTTGGGAATGGCACTTTGAACAGCATTCTGAATGAAATACTAAAGTACCCGTAGTAGGTTGGTAGACAGCAACCACAGGGAGGTACTACCATCCTGTCAAGTAAAGTGTAAAATGGAAGCCTGTAATTGTTTTACATGATGGTAGGATTGCTGGTGTCTTTTTTTTCTGTCTCATAAACATGCAAAATTTCAGGTATATCGTGCTACTTCTACTTCCACTTAGGTCACACTACACATGCATGTACAAGCATATATATACACGCTTCACGCACGGAGGGGCCGGGTTCAATTCTCGGTGGGGCAGAAACATTTCGAAGTGTTTCCTTACACACACACACACATACATACAACAGGCCTAGTGTCTAATTGACATGTGCCTAGGACAAAATGGTAACTAACACCTCTCTGGGTTTTCTTCTATTTTCTTGCTAATTCTTGTTCTTGTTTATTTCCTCTTATCTCTATGGGAAAGTGGAACAGAATTCTTCCTCCATAAGCCATGGTGTCGTAAGAGGCGACTAAAATGCCAGAAGCAAGGGGATAGTAACCCAGGCAAAACATTAACAGTAAAAATTCCCACTTCATTGTTTTAATTCTTATGCTTCTTTTAAACATTCATATAATTTGTAGGGCATACTTTCCTATACTGTTATTGCATATTTGTTTTTAAAATAGGATCCCAATAGCTTTACAGGGTAGACATAAGCAGTATCTAAATTTTTGCTTTGCCACAGTGGCTTCCAGTGTACCGTGATGGCAGCTTACAGACAGGCGAGCACAGCCTCCCTGTTATGATGGAACGACCTCCAAGCAACTATCCATATATTACTGCAGATATCCAGTTACCAGGCACTAAATGGGTTGACAACCACAAAGGGCTCTTTACTGTGTGTGTTGAAGCTGTTTCATCAGTCCATGCTCAGGTACAAGATCAAGATTAAGTTTCAATCCTCAGTTGAATATATTTGGTTTTATTATCTGTAATTCTCTCTCCTGATGTCTTGTTTTTGTTACTTTCCTCCTTTTAAAAAACACTGCTTTTTATGAACTTGCTTACCTAATTTAAAATTTCTGTTATATTGAGGCATTATTATGAATGTCTCCCTTCTTCCTGTCCTGAATATTTTCTATCATTCATTCTGATTTCTTTATCTTAACTGTTTTTTCCATATAGTGTGTCATACAAGGTCATAAGACTGAATTTTGAAGGATAATGGACACGTATCTGTATCAAGGATCATGGGGAGGAGAGACAGTTGGACTTGTGTCTTGCTTCTTCCAACCTAATACCTGCCACTCTGTTGCAGTATGATCTTAATGCTTCTTTGTTCCCAAAACATCCTTGTTTTCCCCTCTTACTGGTTATTACACTATTGTGGTGCACTTAGTGAGGGGAGCCATACCAGTGTTGACAGCTGAGGCAATACTGTAGCCAAGAGAAAAACAATATACTGAGCAGCTTATTGCCGACATGCCGACTTGGAACTATAGTTCAGTCTGGTCCAAATATAGTTGAGAGCCACCTTGGAGAACCATTTTGGGACAGACAACAATGGGTGAAGATATCAAGGGAACATTATTGCAATGGAATGGCAGAAGAAATTGTAGAGAATTATGTTCATGAAACAGAAAGCTCATTTAAATAATATTACTTGTAAGCTTGGATCATCTTGATGGCTTACCAGAGTACAACAACTGAGAGAAAATCTAGATTACCGCCACCATTACGATACCAAAAGCTAGAGTTCCATTATCACAGAGGAAGATATGAATAAAAACTCGGAAGCAAAAATTTTGCATCACTGGAGAGAGCATCCAAATGGGAAAAGATGACAAGCTCCATTCAGGGATGCTGCCAGAGCTGTTGAGGAAGACCAGTAACTGGGAAAGTCAAAGAGGAGGATAGACCCTATTCCTGGCAGTTCCCCCTGGAGTCAACTAGTAAGAATTATGGAGGTAAATAACTGGTGAAAAAATACTTTAGAGGGTAGACCAGTAAAGCATAGGCTACAGGAAGAGCATGATTGAGTACGTACACTGAGTTTTCCATCTAGGTGAGTCAAGAATGCAAAATCCTAGAACACTGGGTCCTGTGCACATGTATCTTGAGAGGGTAGTGGGAGTAATAGCATCATGATTTGGCCTTCCTGCACAAGGCATGCCGTGGCGAACACAGGAAAAGTGGGCCCCCAAAACTCCTGTCTGAGGGAGAAGGATGATATCTGGCCTAGTGACAAACAAAACTCTGGGAGCAGAACCAGTTAAACCTTGGTGATGCTGATGAATATCTTAACCCTTTGAGTGTCACGACCCCTGCTCACAAAATTGTTCCCAGGGTTGTAGAGTTTAAAAAAAAATTATTTTTTTCTTATGAAATGATAGAGAATCTTTTTCTAAAGGTAATGAAACCAAAAGTACAAAATTTGATGCGAAACATACGGAATTACGCCTTCTTGAAGTTATAGGCCTCGGTAATATTTATGCATCAATGATTTCACCAACTTTGAGCCCTATTTTGGGCCAATTCCATTGTTCCAGTCGACCAAACTCATAGCTATTTCACTGGAACTCCTTTTATTCTATCAATTGAGTACAAGAAATTGGCCATTTACCTATTTTGACTACAGTAGACCTTTATATTACACCGTAGTTACGTTCCTGAAAATGCTGTATTAGGTAAATCCGTGTTAGAGTAACTGAAGAACTTGTGTGGAAAAATAGGGTTATGTTCCTGGGAGCCTCAAAAAAGCCTAACAACTTTTTTTAGACCTTCAGGTCTTAGAAAAATAATAGTGAATATGTAATTGTTGTTCTTTGTTGTGATGTATTATGTTGTTTTTACATCTTAAGACTACAAATGCAACAAAAATAATAGTATTTCTTACCTTAAATTGTGGGTGCTGGTGTTTGTTGATGATTGTGAAGAGAGTGGAGAGTTGTGCTGTGGCCCTGCTGGGCTGAGGTGGATAATAAAGGTTCTGGTACTGAAGTCGATGGTTGTACTGGAGTGTGCATAAATTCTGTAATGGATTTTTGGGCTGTTTTATCCTGCAGTACATTACACAGCTGATGGTAAGGCATCAGCTGCTCTAAACCGTTTCAGAGCACTGCTTCTAGATTTTTCAGGGTCCTCTTCAGTGAAAAAGTCTAACTTTAAGTCTATAAAGTCAAGTCGGTAAATCAAGTCAAGTCGGTAAATCAAGTCAAGTCGGTAAATCAAGTCAAGTCGGTAAATCAAGTCAAGTCGGTAAATCAAGTCAAGTCGGTAAATCAAGTCAAGTCGGTAAATCAAGTCAAGTCGGTAAATCAAGTCAAGTCGGTAAATCAAGTCAAGTCAGTAAATCAAGTCAAGTCAGTAAATCAAGTCAGTAAATCAAGTCAAGTCAGTAAATCAAGTCAAGTCAGTAAATCAAGTCAAGTCAGTAAATCAAGTCAAGTCAGTAAA
>WNWK01013224.1:27500-56179 GCA_009830355.1 Cherax destructor
CAAGTACAGTGGTACCCCGGTTTACGATATTTTTTCATTCCAGAATGCTGTTCAAGTGCCATTACCAAACGAATTTATCTCCTTAAGAAATGTTGTAAAATAGACTAGTCCTTTTAGACTCCCAAAATTACACTTACAAAAGCATTTAAAAAAATAAACTTACATAAAAGGGTGAGTTTGGGGACCATCGTAAACCGGGGTACCACTGTACTTCTTTTGTGTATCTTCCATTGCTTGGCTATTTGGAATACACTTTTCCCTTTGCTTCCTCTTTGTGGCCTGAGGAACCAAAGCTCATGTTGAATGGAAGAAAGTGATTTGAGGAAGTGCTTGCCTCTGTTAATGAAGCACATAAACCAAGTGAGTTGAACAAATTATTCAGGTGCTTGGATCCATATCTGCTATGGAAATACACTGCCAAACCAGTGTGAATAGAAGAACGGAACAAACGGGGTCTGTATGCCTCTAAAATAGCATGACTTCTTATGACTTGCTTCCTGCAAAGGTTTTGTTTCAACTCGTTTTTTTTTTTTCCTTGTGACATTTTTAGCATTAGAATCATCATATTGTTGCAAAAGAAGAATAGCTGTCCAAATCATGCACCTTAGCTTGTGTGTCATTATTTATAATGGTAGCAGCAGCAGCCACAATCCTTAGCTTCTCATCTTTAAGATCTTATTTTTTTTTCCTCAGAGTACTAAATGTCTATCAAATATTTGTCAGCAGTACCTTTAAAAGTGAATATGCATGAATTGTTTGCTAACGTCGAGCAATGCATATTGGCCTCATAATGTTTAGTGGCAGGGGTCTTTCAAGTACCTGTCAGAACAAATATTTTCCTCCAGAGAGATCTCTCATGATCTTCATATCTTCAAGTTTGTATTGGCATTCATCATTTCCATCTAAAAAGGAATAGACTCAGACTAGGCACACTTCCCGTAGGGTGCGTGCCTGACTAAGAACCCAGCATATCTTTCATCTAAATTTTCTCACACTCCTAACTGATGACATGGAATGTTTTATGGACGTGATTTACGGATTGTGAAAAATAGATTTTGAATAGTTTTACTTATGTTGTGATTACTGAGTATACTAGGTAAAGTGTATGATAGGGTTATTGAAAGAATCTGGGGTAAGACAGCAGGATTGCAGTTGAACAAGGAGGCTTTAGAATGGGTAGGGGCTGTGTAGATCAATTGTTTACATTTGCATGTATTTAGAAAAGGTATATGATAGGGTGGATAGGGGAGCAATGTGGCAGATGTTGCAAGCATATGGAATAGGTAGTAAGTTACTAAATGCTGTAATGAGTTTTTATGAGGATAGTGAGGCTCAGGTTAGGGTGTGTAGAAGAAAGAGAGATTACTTTCCAATAAAAGTAGGCCTTAGAGAGGGGTGTGTAATGTCACCATGGTTGTTTAACATATTTATAGATGCAGTTGTAAAAGAAGTAAATGCTAGGGTGTTGGGGAGAGGGGTGGGATTAAATTATGGGGAATCAATTACAAAATGGGAGTTATCACAGTTACTTTTTGCTGATGATACTGTGCTTTTGGGAGATTCTAAAGAGAAGTTGCAAATGTTAGTGGATGAGTTTAGGAGGGTGTGTAAAGAAAGAAAGTTGAGAGTGAGCATAGATAAGAGTAAGGTGGTGAAGGTTTCAAACGAGTTAGGTAAAGAAAAAATGGATATCACACTGGGGGAGGGAGTATGGAAGAAGGTAATGTGTTCAGATATTTCGGAGTAGATTTGTCAGCAGATGTGTTTTATGGACCAGGTTAACCATAGAATTGATGAAGGAAAAAAGGTGAGTGGTGCATTGAGGTATCTGTGGAGACAAAAAAAAAAAAACATCCATGGAGGCAAAGAAGGGAATGTACGAGAGTATAGTGGTACCAACACTTATATGGGTGTGAAGCATGGGTTGTAAATGCTTCAGTGAGGAACAAACTGGAGGCAGTGGAAATGTCATTTTTAAGGGCAATGGGTGGTGTAAATAATATGCAGAGAATTCGTAGTGTGGAAATTAGGAGGTGGTGTGGAGTTAAAAAAAGTATTATTCAGAGGGCTGAAGATGGGTTATTAAGGTGGTTTGGTCATTTAGAGAGATGGAGGCAAATAGAATGATTTGGAGGGTGTATAAATCTGTAGTGGAGGGGTAGGGGGTCGTCCTCAGAAAGGATGGAGGGAGGGGGTAGAAGAGGTTTTGTTTACAATGTGCCTGGACATACAGGAGGCATGTGTGAGCGTGTTAGATAGGAGTTAATGTAGACAAATGGTTTTTGGGACCTGACGAGCTGTTGGAGTGTGAGCAGGGTAATATTGTGTGAAGGGATTCAGGGAAACTGTTTAGCTGGACTTGAGTCCTGGAAGTAGGGAGTACAATTGATGCACTTTAACCCATTAACTGTCCAAACGTAGATCTACGTTCTCTCGCCCAGTGCTCCGAATTTAAAAAAAAAAAAATTAATTAGAGAGGGCAATTTTGTGTGTGTAATAAGACATAAATTTTTTTTTTAGGACCAGTACTTACCGAGATATAAGACCGCAAATTTGGCGCTGGATGCTCACCTGATGGCAACATGGAGTCCTACCGCTTGCAGAAGTGTTGCTGATATACCTTTTTTTTCTCATTTTTATATTATTTTACATAATTTTTATGTTCTGATAATTACAATTTATAGTTGTTCTCGTGATTTCATAGCCAATCTTTGTTCTGACAATATTAGCTACTGAAATTGTACTCAAATAGTCACAAACACACTGACAGGTTAACATTTACACCTGCCTTGGTTATTTATTATTGTCTAGGAATATATACAAAGTATTTATAGGTCCTAGCAAAGTTTTAGACACGCTGGAGTATATTTGAAACTCCATGAAGCATGGCATTAAGATGAGTGTCACTAAACTGCTGACGGCAACAATGGAGTGACACTTGATGATCGTGCACTGCTGCATGGAACGCTGCCTTTATTTGTTTTCACTGTTACACATAAACATGTCTATCTGTCTGTCTAGCTATGTCTGCTTGTCTGCCTGTGTGTGTGTCTGTCTTTCTGTCTGCTTGTCTCTCTTGTCTCAGAGAGCGGTTCATGAACCAACAGGATGCAGAGTCATCACGTCTGATTCCTGATCAAGTGAAAATGCGTATTACTTTCCAGTCATGCTTGTTATGGCTTATATCTACAAGCACAGTATAGCACTTTGTCTTGATTTTTTGTTCTTTCTTTCTTTCAACACTTCGGCCGTTTCCCACCAAGGCAGTGTGGCCCAAAAGGAAAAACAAAAGTTTCTCCTTTTACATTTAGTACGGTAATATATTCAGGAGAAGGGGTTACTAGCCCCTTGCTCCCGGCATTTTAGTCGCCTCTTACGACACGCATGGCTTACGGAGGAAGAATTCTGTTCCACTTCCCCATGGAGATAAGAGGAAATATGAACAAGAACTAGTAAGAAAATAGAAGAAAACCCAGAGGGGTGTGTATATATATGCTTGTACATGAATGTGTAGTGTGACCTAAGTGTAAGTAGAAGTAACAAGATGTACCTGAAATCTTGCATGTTTATGAGACAGAAAAAAGACACCAGCTATCCTACCATCATGTTATCCTAGGTAATTTACCCTATGTATAATTGTATTTGTGTGTACCTGTGACATAGAGACAGATAAAGAGATAGACGGAGACAGAGATTGATACAGAGATAGATACAGAGATGGATGCAGAGACAGAGATGGATGCAGAGACAGAGATGGATGCAGAGACAGAGATGGATGCAGAGACAGAGATGGATGCAGAGACAGAGATGGATGCAGAGACAGAGATGGATGCAGAGACAGAGATGGATGCAGAGACAGAGATGGATGCAGAGACAGAGATGGATGCAGAGACAGAGATGGATGCAGAGACAGAGATGGATGCAGAGACAGAGATGGATGCAGAGACAGAGATGGATGCAGAGACAGAGATGGATGCAGAGACAGAGATGGATGCAGAGACAGAGATAGACTGAGATGGATACAGAGACAGAGATGGATACAGAAAGACAGACGGAGATAGACAGCCAATCAGCCAGCCAGCCGGCCGAACACTTATTACACGTTCCAGAATTGTTTCTTTTTACTTATGACGTATGTTATAGGTCATTCTGGCAGGATGACACTACCAGTAGTATCAAAATTGAAAGGATGTTGCACAAATGTTGCACATGGGTTATTATCAAAGTTTTTGATATTTCCTCGACCACTTATGGCCATATCCACCTCAAAGCCACAAAACTCTGGGTCAGCCTCATTTTCCTCGTAAAAGGGGAGTGTTAATACGACATGACATCAGTGAATCCCAGGTGTTTGCTGCGCTGTTTGCTCTAGCTGGCACTCAGTTGAACTGGTGCTCCCACAATTTACTAAGTGGTCCCAGATTTTTTTAATACTGCACACACCGAGTGTTAAGACCCATTCTATGCTGACCAGGCATCTCAGGCCAATCGTGCCAAATTTGGAGGCATGAAAAAATAAAATGTAGATTATGTTTGGAGTGCTAGCGGTAAGAACGTAGATCTACGTTTGGACAGTTAATGGGTTAAAGGAGGGGTTTGAGATATTGACTGTTTGGAGTGACATCTAGACTGTCATATGGGCACCTCTGCAAAGACAGTGATTATGTGTGAATGATGGTGAAAGTGTTTCTTTTTTGGGTCACTCTGCCTCAGTGGGTGATGGCCGGCATGTTAAAACAAAATAAAACTATGTTTAAAGTGCTGAATAACCTCAAGGTTCTAGTGCTTTGTAATTGCAGTTGAGCAACAATATTCATTGGGAAGTGCTAAACCTATAGGAATCATACAATGCCTGGGAGAATGTTAAACATTCCAGTTTGGAGTTTTACGACACAATTGCCCATACCGTGGTTTGTTTGCAATCGTGTTAATGTTATTTTATTATTTTATGAGTCTAGTTT
Organism: Cherax destructor; assembly: GCA_009830355.1. Taxonomy (NCBI): domain Eukaryota; kingdom Metazoa; phylum Arthropoda; class Malacostraca; order Decapoda; family Parastacidae; genus Cherax; species Cherax destructor. The sequence continues at coordinate 32,462 of WNWK01013224.1, forward strand.
GTCCCAAGGAAGGGAAAATCACATTCAATTCCTTGTATCAAGAGCCCTGCACTTGCATCAAGGAATCTTCTTTGAGGGGACAATGAGTTTTAAACTTTTGGTTGAGAAACCAAAATGTTATTTGAACAAATGTCAAATATAATTTTATTTATTACTAGTTTAGCCAAGACATCAGCTTCATCATTCTTCTGGAGGTCTACGTGATAGCAGATCCACAAAAGTTTAACTATATACAGTTGTCAGTAATTTGTGCACATCTATGTCTGGCCTTGATACATTTTGTCCTTGTAATTAGAACAAGTATTGAGAATAGAGATTACAGGTAATTAAATTGCCCGTTGAGTAGTTTTTGTATGTAGTCTTAGTTATGGCAGCACTGCATAATGATAAATTACACTTTTATATAAACTAATGACATTTGTTTAACATAAAACTTTTTTGTAACATTTGCTATATAATATTTGAAGAAGAAAAAAAAGACATGTTTGCCCATCAGTGTGGAGGCTAGAATGGCTCATACCACATGACTGCAAACTCTTTAAGGTTATCATGTACAGTAATACTATACAGTAGAAAATCAGTTGGTAACTTTGGAAAAGTTTTATCATCTCTACTGGCACCCTGTAAGATGACCAAGTTTTTAGGCCTAGCTCGATTGTTCATTTAATATATTATAGTTTAAACTATAATATATTATTGTTTGACAGCAGTAGCTCATAACCTAACCTGCTGTATGAACAGGGCCCTCCTGTACACATTATGTTCATGAAAAAGGGAAGTGGCAGTTTGTGCTGAATATCTTTCAGCATTCATTGTGATAATGAATTTACTTATTTCAGGACAAGCACATCGACCGTTTTTTCCATCTGTGTAAGATGGTTGAAGAGGGCAATATTCCTGCACGCATTGGTGAAGCAAATATGGAAGGGGAGCTCAAGAGAGCGTAAGTACTTTCCTTTATTTCTCTGTGCTTCCTATGTAACATAAGGATTATACTTAAAATTATTTGTTATTCAACTGTCTCCCTAAATTTGGACTCTGATAATTTGCAGTACCTTTGACTTAAACAGTCAGTCATTTTGAACAAAAGATCGCAGGCTAAGATTTATTTTGAATATGAACATTTGCAAACTTGAGGAGTATATTATGTTAAAAATAATTTTTTTTAACTTTTATTTCTTGCAAGCCCAAAAAATTAATAAAACAAACTGTATTGTGCATGTATTCAGTAAAAGTTCGGAGAGTGAGATAGCGAGTGAATTGGTGAACAAATGAGCTGATGAGCGAGTGAGTTGGTGAGTGTGTGTGAGTCATTGAGTGAATGAATGTATTTTTGCTTATTTTCAAAAATACAGAAAGCCAGATACAGTGGACCCCCGGTGTTCGTGAGCGTCGGAGTTCGTGAAAATTGGAGTTTATGAAGTTTTTTTGCAAAAATTTTGGTTCGGTTTTCACGAATCCGCTCGGAGTTCATGATTCATCCCGGACGCGTACGCGTGGCCTGAGCGGGCCCAGGCACTCCATTCAGCGTCAGTGTGCTATTGTTTACCAGCGAGTGACCGCCACTTACGCCACCCATGCATTCATACCAGATATACAGTGGACCCCCGAGTAACGTAAAAACTTCATCCCACAAGCCTGCTCAAGTGCCATTACCGAACGAGTTTACTCCCTTAAGGAATAATGTCACGTAGGTTAGTCTATTTCAGACCCCCAAAAATACACTTCCACAAGCACTCACAATATTATACTTACATAATTGTACGATTTCCGGGGTGTTCATTACTCGGGGGTCCATTGTATTGTCATTATTCCAGTGTTTTTAGTGCTTGCAACTGCTAAATAAGCCACCATGGGCCCCAAGAAAGCTCCTAGTGCCAGCCCTGTGGTAAAGAATGTCAGAAATACGGTAGAATTGAAGGAGATCATTGCAAAATATGAAAGTGGAGTTTGTGTGGCTGAGCTGGCCAGGCTCTATGGCAAAGCCTATTCAACCATCAAGAGAAAGGAACTCAAGGACGCTGTGGTTACGAAAGGTGCAAGTATGGTCACAAAACAGAGATCTCAAGTGCTGGAAGAAGTGGAGAGGTTATTGTTGGTGTAGATCAACGAGAAACAATTAGCAAGAGATAGTGTTACGCAGGCGATAATATCTGAAAAAGCAAGGCAGTTGCATGATGATCTAGTCAAGAAAATGCCTGCAACGAGTGCTTTAGTGAACGAATTTAAAGCCAGCAAGGCTGGTTTGACAGATTTAAGAAGTGTAGTAGCATACATAGTGTGATAAGGCATGGTGAGGCAGCCAGTTCTGACAAAAGTGCGGCTAAAAAATATGTTCAGGAATTCGTGGGGTACATAGAGGCTGAAGAATTCAAACCCCAACAAGTGTTAAATTGTGACAAAACAGGCCTGTTTTGGAAGAAAATGCCAAACAGGACCTTCATTACACAGGAGGAAAAGGCATTGCCAGGACACAAGCCTATGAAAGACAGGCTAACTCTTATGTTGTATGCTAATGCTAGTGGGGATTTTAAAGTGAAGCCTTTATTGGTGTATCACTCTGAAAATCCCAGAGTGTTTAAGAGGTGCAGTGTCGCCAAGGCTAATTTGTGTGTGATGTGGAAGTCTAACAATAAGGCATGGGTCACTAGGGAAATTTTCTGTGATTGGTTCCATGAAGTATTTGACCCCAGTGTGAAGAAATATCTCGAGGAAAATAATTTGCCACTTAAGTGCCTCCTGATAATGGACAATGCTCCTTGTCATCCTCGAGACTTGGCAGAGCAAATTGTGCAGGAGTTTAAGTTCATCAAAGTGAAGTTCTTGCCCCCTAATACACTCCTCTCCTCCAGCCCATGGACCAGCAAGTCATTTCCAACTTTAAAAAACTCTAAAGCAAAGCAATGTTTCAAAAGTGCTTTGAAGTGTGACCACAGACATGAATATGACCCTAAAAGACTTTTGGAAAGATAATTTCCATATCCTGCATTGTGTAAACCTTATAGGTAAGGCTTGGGAGGGAGTGACTACCAGGACTTTGAACTCTGCCTGGAGAAAATTGTGCCCAGACTGTGTCCCAGAGAGGGATTTTGAAGGTTTTGAGGCTGAGCCTCAGAGCCTTAACCTGTTGTGGAAGAAATTGTGGCACTGGGCAAGTCCATGGTGGTTGGATGTTTGTACTGAGGATGTGGAGGAGTTGGTGGAGGAGGACAATGAAGAGATAACCACTGAAGATCTGCAAGAGCTTCAACAGCAACAGCAACAACAACAGACCACAGTTCAGGAAAATGGTTCAGAGGAGGAGGAGGAACAGAGATGGAGGAAGTTGCCTTCTTCAATGATTAAGGAGATTTGTGGAATGTGGAGCAGGGTGCAAGGCTTTATGGATGAATATCACCCTAACAAAGCTGTTGCAGGCCGTGCTGGCAACCTGTACAATGACAATGTGGTGTCCCATTTCAGGAAAGTTTTAAAGAAATGCCAGACACAGAGCTCCCTGGACAGATTTTTTGTTAGAGAGGGTTCCAGTGACTCTCAACCTGGTCCTAGTGGCATTAAAGAAAAAAGGCCAGTAACCCCAGAAAAGAACTTGGTACCTGCAGTGTTAATGGAAGGGGATTCCCCTTCCAAACACAAGCAACTCCACCATCCTCTCCCCTCCTCCCATCTTCCACACATCAACAACTCTTCAATAAATGTAAGTGACATATTATTGTACTATTATTTCTTTATTTCTCATTGTTTTCTGTGTAATTTAATGTATATTTAATGTAGAAACTAAATTTATTTTAATACTTTTGGGTGTCTGGAACGGATTAATTTTATTTCCATTATTTCTTGTGAGGAAAATAGATTCGGAGTTCATGATATTCGGTGTTCGCCGGGCCCTCTGGAACAGATTAATCACTAACTCCGGGGGTCCACTGTATTCTCTTTTTTTATTCTGCAAAAGAAAATTATTCAGAGAAAATGATTGAGAAGATTTTTTTTTTTGTAGCATGGGTGATCTCGTAAATTGTCATGCTGAGCCGCTTGTCCGGTTCATCCCTGTCTTATTGGACCGCCTCATCTCGCTATTAGTTTGGCCTCCTAACCTAGCTGGCCAGCTTGTCAACATTGCCCAGGCCTGCTTTGAAACTATTGGTACACTTGTTGGCCGTGTTTCGGTAAGTGTGTAAGATTTAGTTTTTGCCTCTTGAATTTTCATTGTCTGCAGTTTGCACAGCTCTATTTTTCAGTGAAATTATTGCTGTCTATTTGTTGAACAGTAATAATTAACAGCTAATCCAGAAATTGGTAATAAATTTTTAGTGTGTGTTTGGGTCCATTGTGGACCTAAACACTACAATTTGTGGATTAGTTGTGAATTGTTCCTGCCATCTTGTGACTTTTATTATTTTCAGTAATATACAGTAAAGGACTCTTTTTTCTTAGAGTTGCACCATTTCTTTTCCCCATTTCTGGACACTACATTCTGTATATTCTCTATATGTATTATATATGAAACAGTTTTATTTATTTAAGTGCATGTTTCCAAATGAATCTATGGGGAACATTATATTTAATTTGATGGGTGAGATTACATATCATGTTCAGTCAAAATTTGGAACATTAGATGGTTTTTTGTTAATAAATTCAGCATTTCACTCACCAACTTTCTTGAGCTTATCTTGTAACTTTTGGTGTTTCATGTACTTTCGCTTCTCTCTCATTTGTGTACATGTATATTCAATCTTAAAACTGAAATATTTCAGTTTTAAGATTGATACAATACTTTCATCTGTTGACCATTGTCATCACTACATTTTTTCCTTAGAATGCAACACTATCTCAATTATTTTTCTTGAGGAACCAGTAGGTCCTCAGTGTCAACATAAATAATTTCTTCATTAGACAGATATATCTTTAGCTCTACAATAGATAATGATTTTCCTTTTGACCTTAATGATGGGAGCTATCTGCAGCCCTCTTTTTTTTTTTTTCTCTCAACAAGTCGGCCGTCTCCCACCGAGGCAGGGTGACCCAAAAAGAAAGAAAATCCCCAAAAAGAAAATACTTTCATCATCATTCAACACTTTCACCACACTCATACATAATCACTGTCTTTGCAGAGGAGCTCAGATACGACAGCTGAGAATAGTCCCTCCCAGCTGTCACTATCTCAGATCCCTCCTTTAAAGTGCATGCATTGTACTTCCCATTTCCAGGACTCAAGTCCAATTAACTGGTTTCCCTGAATCCCTTCACAAAATGTTACCCTGCTCACACTCCAACAGATTGTCATGTCCCAAAAACCATTCGTCTCCATTCACTCCTATCTAACACGCTCACACATGCTTGCTGGAAGTCCAAGCCCTCGCCCACAAAACCTCCTTTACCCTTCCTCCAACCTTTTCTAGGACGACCCCTACCCCGCCTTCCTTCCCTACAGATTTATACGCTCTCCAGTCATTCTACTTTGATCCATTCTCTCTAAATGACCAAACCACCTCAACAACCCCTCTTCAGCCCTCTGACAAATACTTTTAGTAACTCCACACCTTCTCCTAATTTCCACATTCCGAATTTTCTGCATAATATTTACACCACACATTGCCCTTAGACAGGACATCTCCACTGCCCCAGCCTCCTCCTCGCTGCAGCATTTGCAACCCATGCTTCACACCCGTATAAGAGTGTTGGTACCACTATACTTTCGTACATTCCCTTCTTTGCCTCCATGGATAATGTTTTTTGTCTCCACAGATACCTCAACGCACCACTCACCTTTTTTCCTTCATCAATTCTATGGTTAACCTCATCCTTCATAAACCCATCCGCTGACACGTCAACTCCCAAATATCTGAAAACATTTACTTCTTCCATAATCCCTCTCTCCAATGTGATATCCAATTTTCTTTATTTAAATCGTTTGATACCCTCTTCACCTTACTCTTATCTATGTTCACTTTTAACTTTCTACCTTTACACACACTCCCAAACTCGTCCACTAACCTTTGCAACTTTTCTTTAGAATCTCCCATAAGCACAGTATCATCAGCAAAAAGTAACTGTGTCAACTCCTATTTTGCATTTAATTCCCATAATTTAATCCCACCCCTCTCCCCAACACCCTAGCATTTACTTCTTTTACAACCCCATCTATAAATATATTAAACAACCATGGTGACATTACACATCCCTGTCTAAGACCTACTTTTACCGGGAAGTAATCTCCCTCTCTCCTACACACCCTAACCTGAGCCTCACTATCCTCATAAAAACTCTTTACAGCCTTCAGTAACTTACTACCTATTCCATACACTTGCAACATTTGCCACATTGCTCCCCTATCCACTCTATCATATGCCTTTTCTAAATCCATAAATGCAATAAAAACTTCTCTACCTTTATCTAAATACTGTTCACATATATGCTTCACTGTAAACACTTGATCTACACATCCCCTACTCACTCTAAAGCCTCCTTACTCATCTGCAATCCTACTCTCTGACTTACCTCTAATTCTTTCAATAATAACTCTGCTATACACTTTACCTGGTATACTCAGTAAACTCTTTCTTCTTCTTTCAACACGTCGGCCGTTTCCCACCGAAGCGGGGTGGCCCAAAATGAAAAACGAAAGTTTTCCCTTTTACATTTAGTAATATATACAGGAGAAGGGGTTACTAGCCCCTTGCTCCTGGCATTTTAGTCGCCTCTTACGACACGCATGGCTTACGGAGGAAGAATTCTGTTCCACTTCCCCATGGAGATAAGAGGAAATAAGAACAAGAACTAGTAAGAAAATAGAAGAAAACCCAGAGGGGTGTGTATATATATATGCTTGTACATGAATGTGTAGTGTGACCAAGTGTAAGTAGAGTACCAAGATGTACCTGAAATCTTGCATGTTTATGAGACAGAAAAAGACACCAGCAATCCTACCATCATGTAAAACATTACAGGCTTTCGTTTACACTCACTTGGCAGGACGGTAGTACCTCCCTGGGTGGTTGCTGTCTACCAACCTACTACCTAGGACTCAGTAAACTTATTCCCCATAATTTTTACACTCTCTTTATCCCCCTTCCCTTTATATAAAGGAACTATACATGCTCTCTGCCATTCCCTAGGTACCTTCCCTTTTCATACATTTATTAAACAAAAATACCAACCACTCCAATACTATATCCCCCTGCTTTTAAAATTTCTGTCATGATTCTGTCAATTCCAGCTGCTTTACCCCCTTTCATTCTACGTAATGCCTCACGCACCTCCCCCACACTCACATCCTGCTCTTCTTCACTCCTAAACGATGTTGTACCTCCTGGCCAGTACATGAAATTACCGCCTCCCGTTTTTCATCGACATTTAAAAGTTCCTCAAAATATTCCCGCCATCTACCCAATACCTCCAGCTCCCATCTACTAACTCCCTACTCTGTTTTTAACTGACAAATCCATTCGTTCCCTAGGCTTTCTTACCTTGTTTATCTCACTCCAAAATTTTTCTTGTTTTCAGCAAATTTCTTGACAGAGCCTCTCCCATTCTTTCATCCGCTCTTCTTTGCACTCTCTCACCACTCTCTTCACCTTTCTTTTACTCTCCATATACTCTGCTCTTCTATTAACACTTCTGTTTTGAAAAAACCTCTCATAAAGCTACCTTTTTTCTCTTTAATCACACCCTTTACTTCTTCATTCCACCACTCACTCCTCTTTCCTCCTGCACCCACCCTCCTATAGCCACAAACTTCTGCCCCACATTCTAATACTGCATTTTTAAAACTATCCCAACTCTCTTCTACCCCCCCACTACTCATACTTGCACTAGCCCACCTTTCTGCCAATAGTTGCTTATATCTCACCCTAACTTCCTCCTCCCTTAGTTTATACACTTTTACCCTCTCTTACTTGCTGTTGCCATTTTCTTTTGTCCCATCTACCTTTTACTTTAACTGTAGCTACAACCAAATAATGATTTGATATATCCATTGCCCCTCTATAAACATGTACATCCTGAAGCCTACCCATCAACCTTTTATCCACCAATACATAATCCAACAAACTACATTCCTTACGTGCTATATCATACCTTGTATATTTATTTATCCTCTTTTTCATAAAATATGTATTACTTATTACCAAACCTCTTTCTACACATACATTTACCCCTGGCACCCCAAATTTACCTACTACTCCCTCCACAACATTTTTACCCACTTTAGCATTAAGATCCCCAACCACAATTACTTTCTCACTTGGTTCAAAACTCCCCACACACTCACTCAACATTTCCCAAAATCTCTCTCTCTCCTCTACACTTCTCTCTTCTCCAGGTGCATAAACACTTACTATAACCCACTTTTCACATCCAACCTTTATTTTACTCCACATAATCCTTGAATTTATACATTTATATTCCTTCTTTACCTGCCATAACTGATTATTCAACATTATTGCCACTCCTTCTTTAGCTCTAACTCTACGTATTTGAAACCCCTGACCTAATCCCATTTATTTCTCCCCACTGAAACTCTCCTACCCCCTTCAGCTTTGTCTCACTTAAAGCCAGGACATCCAGCTTCTTTTCATTCATAACATCTACAATCATCTCTTTCTTATCATTCGCACAACATCCACGCACATTCAAACATCCCACTTTGACGGTTTTCTTCTTTTTCTTTGTAGTAAGCTTTACAGGAAAAGGGGTTACTAGCCCATTGTTCCCGGCATTTTAGTTGACTTTTAGAACACGCATGGCTTACAGAGGAAAGATTCTTATTCCACTTCCCCATGGATATGAAAGGAAAAGCAATAAGAACAAGAACTTCTTCTTCTTTCAACACGTCGGCCGCCTCCCACCGAAGTGGTGTGGCCCAAAATGAAAAACGAAAGTTTCCCATTTTACATTTAGTAATATATACAGGAGAATGGGTTACTAGCCCCTTGCTCCTGGCATTTTAGTCGCCTCGTACGACACGCATGGCTTACGGAGGAAGAATTCTGTTCCACTTTCCCATGGAGATAAGAGGAAATAAGAACAAGAACTAGCAAGAAAATAGAAGAAAACCAGAGGGGTGTGTATATATATGCTTGTACATGAATGTGTAGTTTGACCTAAGTGTAAGTAGAAGTAACAAGACATACCTGATATCTTGCATGTTTATGAGACAGAAAAAAGACACCAGCAATCCTACCATCATGTAAAACAGTTTCAGGTTTCTGTTTCACACACGCTTGCTGGAAATCCATGCCCCTCGCACACAAAACCTCCTTTACCCCCTCCCTCCTACCTTTCCTAGGCCGACCCCTACCCTGCCTTCCCTCCATTGCAGATTTATACATTCTTGAAGTCATTTTATTTCGCTCCATCCTCTCTACATGTCCAAACCATCTCAATAACCCCTCCTCAGCCCTCTGGATAATAGTTTTGGTAATCCCACACCACCTCTTATTCTCCAAACTACGGATTTTTTTTTTTATTAACACATCGGCCATTTCCCACCAAGGCAGGGTGGCCCGAAAAAGAAAAACTTTCATCATCATTCACTCCATCACTGTCTTGCCAGAGGGGTGCTTTACACTACAGTTATAAAAGTGCAACATTAACACCCCTCCTTCAGAGTGCAGACACTGTACTTCCCATCTCCAGGACTCAAGTCCGGCCTGCCGGTTTCCCTGAATCCCTTCATAAATGTTACTTTGCTCACACTCCAACAGGACGTCAAGTATTAAAAACCATTTGTCTCCATTCACTCCTATCAAATACGCTCACACATGCTTGCTTTAAGTCCAAGCCCTCACACACAAAACCTCTTTTACCCCTTCCCTCCAACCTTTCCTAGGCCAACCCCTACCAAGCCTTCCTCCACTACAGATTTATACACTAGTCATTCTGTCTCGTCCATTCTCTCTACATGTCCGAACCACCTCAACAACCCCTTCTTAGCTCTCTGGATAATAGTTTTGGTAATCCCAAACCTTTTCTTAATTTCCAAACTCCGAATTCTCTGCATTATATTCACACCACACATTGACCTCAGACATGACATCTCCACTGCCTCCAGCCTTCTCCTCGTTGCAACATTCATCACCCATACTTCACACCCATATATGAGTGTTGGTATAACTATACTCTCATACATTCCCCTCTTTACTTCCATGGACAAAGTTCTTTGTCTCCACAGACTCCGAAGTGCTCCACTCACCCTTTTTCCCTCATCAATTCTATGATTCACCTCATCCTTCATAGACCCATCTGCTGACATGTCCACTCCCAAATATCTGAATACATTCATCTCCTCCATACTCTCTCCCTCCAATCTGATATCCAATCTTTCGTCACCTAATCTTTTTGTTATCCTCATCACCTTACTCTTTTTCTATATTCACTTTCAATTTTCTTCTTTTACACACCCTACCAAATTCATCCACCAACCTCTGCAACTTCTCTTCAGAATCTCCCAAAAGCACAGTGTCATCAGCCAAAAGCAATTGTGACAACTCCCACTTTGTATTTGATTCTTTTATCTTTTAACCCCACACCTCTTGCCAAGACCCTCACATTCACTTCTCTTATAACCCCATCTATAAATATATTGAACAACCACGGTGACATTACACATCCTTGTCTAAGGCCTACTATTACTGGGAAATAGTCCTCCTCCCTCCTATACACACTAACTTGAGCCTCACTATCCTCATAAAAACTCTTCACTGCTTTCAGTAACCTACCTCTTATTCCATACACCTGCAATATCTGCCACATTGCCCCCCTATCCACCCTATCATACGCCTTTTCCAAATCCATAAATGCCACAAAAACCTCTTTACCCTTATCCAAATACTGTTCACCTATATGTTTCACTGTAAACACTTGGTCTACACACCCCCTACCTTTCCTAAAGCCCCTTGTTCATCTGCTATCCTGCTCTCTGTCTTACTCTTAATTCTTTCAATAATAACTCTACCATACACTTTACTAGGTACACTCAACAGACTTCTTCCCTATAATTTTTGCACTCTCTTTGTCCCCTTTGCCTTTATACAAAGGAACAATTGGGGATTCTCTGCATTATATTCTCGCCACACATTTCCCTCAGACAAGACATCTCCACTGCCTCCAGCCTTTTCCTTGTTGCAACATTCACAACCCATGCCTCACACCCATACAAGAGAGTTTGTATAACTGTATTCTCATACATTCCCCTCTCTGCTTTCATGGATAAAGTTCTTTGTCTCCGTAGACTCCTCAGTTCACCACTCACCTTTTTCCCCTCGTCAATTCTATGATTTACCTCATCTTTCATAGACCCATCTGCTGACACATCCACTTCCAAAAACAGTGGTACTCCGAGTTTCGAACTTTCTTCGTTCCAGAAGGCTGTTCAAGTGCCGTTACCAAACGAATTTGTTCCTGTAAGGAATAATGTAAATTAGATTAGTCCATTTCAGACCCCAAAAAATACACTTACAAAAGCACTTACAATACATAATACACTTACATAATTGGTCGAGTTGGGAGCAGTTTGAAACTCGGTGTACCACTGTACAGTGGAACCTCAAGTTTTGGCCGTAATCCATTCCAGAAGCTCGGACGAAACTCAAATTGTTCGAAAGTCAAAGCAATATTTCCTATAAAAAATAATGTAAATCCAATTAAAAAAAAAAAACTTTTTTAAAGTATATAGTTTTACATACACAAACAATTATAAATACATATAGTATGTAAATGACTAATGAAATAGATAAATAAACATTTAAAATCACATTTACATACCTTTATTGAAGACTCTTGTTGGCGTATGGAAGAGAGGGAGGACTTATTGTTTGGAAGGGGAATCCCCCACCATAAGGACTTCAGGTATCAAAGCCCTATCTGGGGTTACTTCCCTTCTTTGTCTTTTACTGGCACAAGGACCAGCTTGAGAGTCACTGGACCCCTGTCGCACAAAAAAAACTGTCCAGAGAGGTCTGTTTTTGGCGTCTCTTTAGCATTTGTCTGAAATGGGACATGGTTTTGTCACTGAACATGTTGCAGAGATGGCTTGTTTCAGCTTGCTCAGGGTGATATTTCTTAGCATAAGCTTGCACCCTACTTCACTCGAGGAGAAACAAAGCCAGACTGACTCACAACGCATGCTTGGGATGCCTTGTGTGGCGCAGGCAGGCGGACAGGTCTGGTACGGCTGCTGAAACTCAAGGTACTGTTCGAAACTCAAGACAGAATTTAGGCAAAAAAAGTGACCGAAACTCGAAACAGTCGAAACTCGAGATTCCACTGTTTCTGAATACATTCACCTCTTCCATACTCTCTACCTCCAATCTGATATCCAATCTTCCGTTCCCTAATTTTTTTGTTATCCTCATCACCTTACTCTTTCCTATATTCACTTTTAATTTCCTTCTTTTACATACCCTACCAAACTCATCAATCAATCTCTGCAACTTCTCTTCAGAATCTCCCAAAAGCACAGTGTCATCAGCAAAAATGTGTTGCATAATATGTGCTAATTATACTGTTCAGATTCTGACATATACTTCCTTATAATTTTTTCTGAAAAGGAAATTGAAGCACTATACAGTAGGGCCCCCACTTTACGCCGTTTCGCTTTACGGTGTTCCGCTAATACGGCGATTTTAAATTATGACCAAAACTCGCTATACAGCAACCTGTCTTTCTAATACGGCACACCCCACCTGGTTTGTTTACATTCTCTGTGAGCACCTCTATTATGTTTGGAAACTTTCCAAAATTTCAAGTGTTTTAAAGTTATTGCATATTTTATATGTACTCTGATAATAATACTTGTGTACCTGTACCTAAATATACTTACACACTGTGCTGGCGTGCAGGTACACATTAAAATCACTAAGAGTGTCCCTTTAGTCTTAACGCCATAGTAATACTAATAGTACATAATAATAATCACTCTTGGGCACATTAAATGTCTTATTTTACGTTAATATAGACATTTTCATTAATCCACCTATGATATTTTCTTCAAAATTATATAAGAAATACGTTAAATAGCATATGAACATGCTATGTTTATATGCTATGGAGGTGTGGTAGCTGGGCGGAGGGAAAACATTACGTTTTCTCTGGTCCAGCACCAGAGAAAATGTGTATGAATCTGCATTTGGCCTAGTCACTCCACTTAACACTCTGCTTTTGTTTACAATTCTCGGCATGAATTATTCATTACTTCTCCCTTCGTTTATGATGGCATCTAAAGGTAGTTTTTAGAAATGATTAATTTCAGTGAGCAAGGTATGTCGAAGGTAATAATATGGCTCTAGGCTGCAGTGTAGGTAGCCGGTAGGTGTAGCCCAGGCAGGCTACACTTACCTGCTACCTACACTGACTTCCTACAAATAAAAACTACTCACTTCTCATCCAACATTAAGACTACACTTTTTTTAAGGTAAATAATGAGTGTACTGTATGTGTATTTTATCTCTGGCCTGCTTTAAATATTGTATATTAAGTTTGGGACAGGGAGCTAAGGCTACCTTCACCTGATTTCCTACAAATAAGTCCTTCATTAAGACTACAAATATTTTAAGGTAAGTAATGAATGTACTGTGTATATATTTTACTTTTTATTGTGTTTTTTTATGCCTAGTTCTATTACTAACTTAATATAAGTTAGGGTAAACTTGTTTTCTGGCATTTATATGCATTTATAAGTGGAAAAAAATGGCGTTCTGCTTTCCGGCGATGTCCGCTTTCTGGCGATATCCTGGAACCTAACCTGTCATATAAGTGGGGCCCTACTGTATAAGAAAGTACACTGTATACTAGTGAGTATGGGGAATCATATTGGTTGTAATAGTTAACACTATCTACATTTAGTTACTTTGTAAAGATAGGTTTTAAAGGGGACTTTTATTGATTTTTTTTTTTTAAACATATCAACTATTTCCCACCGAGGCAGGGTCACCCAAAAAGAAAAGAAAGGCAAACCCAAAAAGAAAGACAAACCCAAAAAAAAGAAGAAAAAAAACTTTAATCATCATTTAACACTTTCACCATCATTCGTACACATAATCATTGTCTTTTCAGAGGCGCTCAGATACGACATTTTAGATGTCACTCCAAACTGCCAATATCCCAAACCTCTCCTTTAAAGTGCAGGCATTGTACTTTCCACTTCCAGGACTCAAGTCCGGTTAACCGGTTTCCCTGAATCCCTTCACAAAATATTACCCTGCTCACACTCCAACAGCTCATCAGGTCCCAAAAACCATTCATCTCCATTCACTCCTATCTAACACACTCACACGTGCTTGCTGAAAATCCAAGCCCCTCGCCCACAAAACCACCTTTACCCCCTTCCTTCAGCCTTTCCTAGGACGACCCCTACGCCGCCTTCCTTCCACTACAGATTTATATGCTCTCCAAGTCATTCTGCTTTGTTATATTATTAGTATTATTATTTTTTTTTTTGTTATATTATTATTAAATTTAATTATTATCCTTAGTAATAACCTTTTCATAACAAGTAAGTAGGTACTGTATTGAAAGAATTTGGTATGTAAATTTATAGCAGTATTTTTGCAACTTTATTTGAATCAGGCTCTCTTGGAAGAAAAGAATGATCAGCACGGGCGGAACAGCACCCTGTTGTCATATGTGGCCTATCAGGCAACACTGCCTCATCCTGATGATGGTCCGCCAACTCCTGTACAATCACATTCACATCCACATCCCCCGAGCTCAGTGCCTACCCATCGTAAATATTCTCGGTAAGAGATTTTTGCAATGGGGTACTGATACACTTATATGCATATACTATTCCTTTACCTCGTAAGAAAACTAGGAAATATTATTTGAAAGCAGTATTTCAATGTAAGAATCAGGTTATTAAAGTTGGTTGTATACCTGTTGATCACTGGATATTTGGATTTTCAGTTACTGGTTAGCTAAGGTAAAATGCTTAAGGTATTTTAAGGTGCACCCTACTTAATATAGAAACTAGTTTTTCATGTTTAATGTTATTTATGAACTAATTTGCTTCGCTGTGTGGCTGTATTGTACTAACTATATTTTTCTTATATTGTTTACTATGTCCAAAATATGAGAACTTTGCTATGTGCTTCTTAATACCAGTAGCTCTTAGTCATGTAATATTTCCTTGGCAATTTAGGAGACCTTGTCTGAAACCAGGTCATGTGGATCAGTCATCCAGCATAGAGTAGGACAGAAGATGGCTTTGGTACTGAGTCTGCATAGGGTGCTTGTTTCTGGCTAATGGATATTTCTAATAAATTAGTATTCTGCAAATCACCTGGATTCTTCTTAGATGTTCTTTTCTAGGAGTGGGACTTGAACAGTGAGCTAGGATATTTCCTGTCATCTTACATTGTTTAAAGGCTTTAATTGAACATTTAAATATTACCTTGTTCAGGGAAGCATTTTAGGCCTTACGAAGACCTACCTGAATAACATAGTCTCATAACTTGTTTAGTGGGAGAAAAGTAAACCCTGGAAACCCATTAACCCTAACTATGTTTCAGCCCTTGCTGTGCTTGTCTGTGACAGATCCCATGTGGAAGTAGACTCTGTACATTGGTTCAAAAATTGATGATATAGTTATTTCACATAGATTGGTTGAAAGTTACTTGGGTGGGGCACCCCACACAGAGTATTTGTTGACAAATGAAGTGGATGTTGAGGAAATAAAAATTAAAGTGACAAAACAAAGGAAATGATTGAGGCATTGAGAAGACAACTGACGAATTTCCCAAACTGCGTTTTCTGTATCAAATTATTCATCATTTTTTTTTTTTTTCAAATTTTATATGCATACAGTGGACCCCTGGTTTTCGTGATTTTTTCGTTCCAGAATGCTGTTCAAGTGCCATTACCAATCGAATTTATCCCCATAAGGAATAATGTAAAGTAGACTAGTCCTTTTAGACCCCCAAAAATACACTTACAAAAGCATTTAAAAAAATACACTTACATAAAAGGGCGAGTTTGGAGCAGGACGAACACCGGGGGTCCACTGTATATCACTCAAATTGGTGAGTTCATCAGTTTTAACTACCCTTTTCCAATTAAGATTAAAGAGGAATGTTTGACCATGCGGTCATGACCAAAAACAGTGATCTGGCTGGTTCCAGAGAAACTGCTGAACTTGCTATACATCTACTACCTTAAAGCTCATTAAATTTGCTTTAAAATGAGACCAGTTTGATAAAAATTGTATGGTTGGTTACTGAGATGTTGTTCCAAACATGTTACAAAACAAATAAAAAGGCACAATACAGTGACTAGAACAATATACAAATAACCCATTGGAAGTTTCCTTTTCCTTTGTACGGGTTACTTTTGCATGTTTAAGAAGTTGATAGGCGATTTTCTCAAAAGTGACACTTGACGAGTATGTTGGTTTTCTTTTCAGCGCTTAATATGTATGTGATGCAAATATGAGAAAGGTGATGTTATAGCCTGTGTCTAAATTCTTTATGAATTACTGTATAATGATACTGGTCACCTTAGATATAATTACTGTACTAATTTAATATTTTACTCAATAGGAGCAGCAGCAACCCTGATTTAGGTATTGATGTTGACGCAGAAGTAGGAGGAATCTTTGCTCGTGGGTTGGACAGAACCAACTCCATGCGAACAGGTGGGGATTTTATATTATTTATTTTGATACTTTAAAATTAAGAGTTATAATTTATTTGTAAATTAATGCAATGGATTGGTTTGAAACTATAATATTTTTATTGTGGTTGTGGGTTTTGCTGCAGCCTTTTAGAAATAGTTTTAAGTGAGGGCTAGAATTATGCAGCAGTTTATGGTCTTATAAACAGTGAATGTATAAGTTAGGGTATGAAGGGTTTGTACATTTAACAGTTTTAGGGATCTGAATGTGGTTGGTGTTGTTTGACATTTCGATGTGTTTGGGTTTGATTGTTGATATGTATTATACTGTAGTAATCTGAAGGCGTTTTCTTTCCCTGTATAGATACAGGGAGAGTAGTGTAGAGATAGTTGAGAGGTCTGCCAGTAGTTGCTTGTCTTGTAGCAATCCAGTAGGTTGGGTATTGATAAATTTAATTCTGTGTTTGGTGCATAATTAAGGTGTTCTAAGTACAGTGGTACCTCAAGTTACGATATTTTTTCGTTCGAGAATGCTGTTCAAGTGCCATTACCAAACAAATTTATCCCCATAAGGAATAATGTAAAATAGACTAGTCCTTTTACACCCCCAAAAATATACCTACAAAAGCATTTAAAAAAATAAACTTACATAAAAGGGCGATTTTGGGGACCATCGTAACTCGAGGTACCACTGTAGCTACTTATAATGAACTGAATTCATAAAAAAAGGTTGTAGTATTGTATTCAATCACTTTCGTATTGGTTCCTTCACTTTGCTAACTTTCGGGTAGCAAAATTTATATTACAGTAGATGTATTATTTTCAAATGCTAATAAATATCTTTTTTTCATATTTAATTGCATGTCTTTCACTCATTAGATGATGAAGAAATGTTGGACTTGAAAGGTATAGTAACCAAATATAAATGGATAATTGGATTTGTAAATTTAATAATTTTCATCAATCATCATCTCATCTCTATTTCTCATTCTGTAGAGAGTGGGATGCATCTTGTAGCTCCGTGCTTATGGCTAATATAGAATTTCAGACATGACCCATGAAAAACTACTGTTAAAATGTGATGTACCTGTGATATCTATAGTCTTTAATAAAT
The DNA here is from genome assembly GCA_009830355.1 of Cherax destructor. NCBI lineage: Eukaryota > Metazoa > Arthropoda > Malacostraca > Decapoda > Parastacidae > Cherax > Cherax destructor. The sequence continues at coordinate 50,181 of WNWK01013224.1, forward strand.
TGTAATGCTATTAGCTAGGCTCTGAAGAGTGAGGTCAATCAAATCGTACCAAAATGTAGATTTTCATGCATCAAACAGTATTATATAACCTAATGAGTCATAAGTTATTTCAATTTGTTCGATCTCATTTTCTTAAGAAAATGGAAATGTAAGGGGGTGGGAAGTTCATTTGCAGGGGGCTACTGCCCCTGATTATGTAGGTAACCTTAGTTTAAAAAATATATTTATTGTATGTGGTTTTATTTTGGTTTTGATGCAGTGTTACTTTTAACAGGAAGCAATTACGAAAATCTTATAACACTCCAACGGCCAACAGGGAGGAAAGTAACTCACGAGGAAGTGGCTCTTCAGTGGGTTGTATCCAATGGTACTGGACGAGAAAAAGCTCTAGCTAACTCTTGGTGAGTAGATGCTCTACTTACAATATGAATTAAACAGCAACATTACATTTGTTGGTGTTTTATTTGTCTCATGATTAAGTTTTATTTCTAAACAGTAGTAGTGTATACAGGAGAAGGGGTTACTAGCCCCTTGCTCCCAGCATTTTAGTCACCTCTTATAACACACATGGCTTACAGAGGAAGAATTCTATTCCACTTCCCTATGGAGATAAGAGAGAATAAACAAGAACAAGAACTAGTAAGAAAATAGAAGAAAGGCCAGAGGGGTGTGTATATATATGCTTGTACATGAATGTGTAGTGTGACCTAAGTGTAAGTAGCAAGACGTAACTGAAACCTTGCATGTTTAAGAGACGGAAAAAAAGACACCAGCAATCCTACCATCATGTAAAACAATTACAGTTTTCCATTTCGCACTCACTTGGCAGGACGGTAGTACCTCCCTGGGTGGTTGCTGTCTACAAACCTACTATCTGGGTCATGATTAAGTAAGGAGACATAAATTTTAGAAGCTGCTTCTTATAGCCTCTATGCACATATCTTTACTTTTCTGAGTCTTTCTTAATCCCCAGCTCCCAGGAACTGTTAACACATGCATCACATTAACTGTTTTTTTTTTTTTTTTTTTCAACAAGTCGGCCGTCTCCCACCGAGGCAGGGTGACCCAAAAAGAAAGAAAATCCCCAAAAAGAAAATACTTTCATCATTCAACACTTTCACCACACACATACATAATCACTGTCTTTGCAGAGGAGCTCAGATACGACAGCTGAGAATTGTCCCTCCCAGCTGTCACTATCCCAGACCCCTCCTTTAAAGTGCAGGCATTGTACTTCCCATTTCCAGGACTCAAGTCCAACTAAATCAATTAACTGGTTTCCCTGAATCCCTTCACAAAATGTTACCCTGCTCACACTCCAACAGATCGTCATGTCCCAAAAACCATTCGTCTCCATTCACTCCTATCTAACACGCTCACACATGCTTGCTGGAAGTCCAAGCCCCTCGCCCACAATACCTCCTTTACCCCTTCCCTCCAACCTTTTCTAGGACGACCCCTACCCCGCCTTCCTTCCTACAGATTTATATGCTCTCCAAGTCATTCTACTTTGATCCATTCTCTCTAAATGACCAAACCACCTCAACAACCCCTCTTCAGCCCTCTGACAAATACTTTTAGTAACTCCACACCTTCTCCTAATTTCCACATTCGAATTTTCTGCATAATATTTACACCACACATTGCCCTTAGACAGGACATCTCCACTGCCTCCAGCCTCCTCCTCGCTGCAGCATTTGCAACCCATGCTTCACACCCATATAAGAGTGTTGGTACGACTATACTTTCGTACATTCCCTTCTTTGCCCCCATGGATAACGTTTTTTTGTCTCCACAGATACCTCAACGCACCACTCACCTTTTTTGCTTCATCAATTCTATGGTTAACCTCATCCTTCATAAACCCATCCGCTGACACATCAAATCCCAAATATCTGAAAACATTTACTTCTTCCATAATCCCTCTCTCTAATGTGATATCCAATTTTTCTTTATTTAAATCGTTTGATACCCTCATCACCTTACTCTTATCTATGTTCACTTTTAACTTTCTACCTTTACACACTCTCCCAAACTCGTCCACTAACCTTTGCAACTTTTCTTTAGAATCTCCCATAAGCACAGTATCATCAGCAAAAAGTAACTGTGTCAACTCCCATTTTGCATTTAATTCTCCATAATTTAATCCCACCCCTCTCCCCAACACCCTAGCATTTACTTCTTTTACAACCCCATCTATAAATATATTAAACAACCATGGTGACATTACACATCCCTGTCTAAGACCTACTTTTACCGGGAAGTAATCTCCCTCTCTCCTACACACCCTAACCTGAGCCTCACTATCCTCATAAAAACTCTTTACAGCCTTCAGTAACTTACTACCTATTCCATACACTTGCAACATTTGCCACATTGCTGCCCTATCCACTCTATCATATGCCTTTTCTAAATCCATAAATGCAATAAAAATTTCACTACCTTTATCTAAATACTGTTCACATATATGCTTCACTGTAAACACTTGATCTACACATCCCCTACCCACTCTAAAGCCTCCTTGCTCATCTGCAATCCTACTCTCTGTCTTACCTCTAATTCTTTCAATAATAACCCTGCCATACACTTTACCTGGTATACTCAGTAAACTTCTTTCTTTCTTTCAACATGTCGGCCGTTTCCCACCGAGGGGTGGCCGAAAAGGAAAACGAAGTTTCTCCTTTTACATTTAGTAATATCTACAGGAGAAGGGGTTACTAGCCCCTTGCTCCCGGCATTTTAGTCGCTTCTTACGACACGCATGGCTTACGGAGGAAGAATTCTGTTCCACTTCCCCATAGAGATAAGAGGAAACAAGAACAAGAACTAGTAAGAAAATAGAAGAAAACCCAGAGGGGTGTGTATATATATGCTTGTACACGAATGTGTAGTGTGACCTAAGTGTAAGTAGAAGTAGCAAGATGTACCTGAAATCTTGCATGTTTATGAGACAGAAAAAAGACACCAGCAATCCTACCATCATGTAAAACAAATACAGGCTTTCGTTTTACACTCACTTGGCAGGACGGTAGTACCTCCCTGGGCGGCTGCTGTCTACCAACCTACTACCTAGGACTCAGTAAACTTATTCCCCTATAATTTTTACACTCTCTTTTATCCCCCTTCCCTTTATATAAAGGAACTATACATGCTCTCTGCCAATCCCTAGGTACCTTCCCCTCTTTCATACATTTATTAAACAAAAATACCAACCACTCCAGCACTATATCCCCCCCTGCTTTTAACATTTCTGTCATGATTCCGTCAATTCCAGCTGCTTTACCCCCTTTCATTCTATGTAATGCCTCACGCACCTCCCCCACACTCACATCCTGCTCTTCTTCACTCCTAAACGATGTTGTACCTCCTGGCCAGTACATGAAATTACCGCCTCCCTTTTTCATCGACATTTAAAAGTTCCTCAAAATATTCTTGCCATCTACCCAATACCTCCAGCTCCCCATCTACTAACTCCCTACTCTGTTTTTAACTGACAAATCCATTCGTTCCCTAGGCTTTCTTACCTTGTTTATCTCACTCCAAAATTTTTCTTGTTTTCAGCAAAATTTCTTGACAGAGCCTCTCCCATTCTTTCATCCGCTCTTCTTTTGCACTCTCTCACCACTCTCTTCACCTTTCTTTTACTCTCCATATACTCTGCTCTTCTATTAACACTTCTGTTTTGTAAAAACCTCTCATAAGCTACCTTTTTCTCTTTTATCACACCCTTTACTTCTTCATTCCACCACTCACTCCTCTTTCCTCCTGCACCCACCCTCCTATAGCCACAAACTTCTGCCCCACATTCTAATACTGCATTTTTAAAACTATCCCAACTCTCTTCAACCCCCCCACTACTCCTACTTGCACTAACCCACCTTTCTGCCAATAGTTGCTTATATCTCACCCTAACTTCCTCCTCCTTAGTTTATACACTTTTACCTCTCTCTTACTTGCTGTTGCCATTTTCTTTTGTCCCATCTACCTTTTACTCTAACTGTAGCTACAACCAAATAATGATCTGATATATCTGTTGCCCCTCTATAAACATGTACATCCTGAAGCCTACCCATCAACCTTTTATCCACCAATACATAATCCAACAAACTACTTTCCTTACGTGCTATATCATACCTTGTATATTTATTTATCCTCTTTTTCATAAAATATGTATTACTTATTACCAAACCTCTTTCTACACATAGCTCAATTAATGGTTCCCCATTTACATTTACCCCTTGCACCCCAAATTTACCTACTACTCCCTCCACAACATTTTTACCCACTTTAACATTAAGATCCCCAACCACAATTACTCTCTCCCTTGGTTCAAAACTCCCCACACACTCACTCAACATTTCCCAAAATCTCTCTACACTTCTATCTTCTCCAGGTGCATAAACACTTACTATAACCCACTTTTCACATCCAACCTTTATTTTACTCCACATAATCCTTGAATTTATACATTTATATTCCTTCTTTACCTGCCATAACTGATTATTCAACATTATTGCCACTCCTTCTTTAGCTCTAACTCTATTTGAAACCCCTGATCTAATCCCATTTATTTCTCCCCACTGAAACTCTCCTACCCCCTTCAGCTTTGTCTCACTTAAAGCCAGGACATCCAGCTTCTTTTCATTCATAACATCTACAATCATCTCTTTCTTATCATTCGCACAACATTCATGCACATTCAAACATCCCACTTTGACGGTTTACTTCTTCTTTTTAGTAAGCTATACAGGAAAAGGGGTTACTAGCCCATTGTTCCCGGCATTTTAGTTGAGTTTTACAACACGCATGGCTTACCGAGGAAAGATTCTTATTCCACTTCCCCATGGATATGAAAGGGAAAAGCAATAAGAACAAGAACTATTAAGATAAAATCAAAGAAAACTCAGATGAGTGTGTATACATAAACGTGTACATGTTTGCGTAGTGTGACCTAAGTGTAAGTAGAAGTAGCAAGATGTACCTGAAATCTTGCATGTTTATGAGACAGAAAAAAGACACCAGCAATCCTACCATCATGTAAAACAGTTTCAGGTTTCTGTTTCACAGTCACCTGGCAAAATATTGCCATACAAGATTTATGAACCTTTAGAACTGCATCACTTCTAATAAAAGTTAAATCTACCAAATTTTTATTAAGTGCCTTTCATGATTGCCTATATACATGCATACATACATGCATACTGAGAGGAATTGACAAGGTGGACAGAGACAGAATGTTACAGAGATGGGACACAGCAACAAGGGGTCACAGTTGGAAGTTGAAGACTCAGATGAATCACAGGGATGTTAGGAAGTATTTCTTCAGTCACAGAGTGGTCAGGAAGTGGAATAGCTTGGGAAGTGATGTAGTGGAGGCAGGATCCATTCATAGCTTCAAGAAGAGGTATGATAAGGCTCATGGCGAAGGGAGAGTGACCCAGTAGCGGCCAGTGAAGAGGCGGGGTCAGGAGCTATGAATCGACCCCTGCAACCACAACTAGGTGAGTACATACATGCATACATACATGCATACATACATGCATACTTCTATTTTTCTTCCTAGTTCTTGTTTTTGTTAATTTCTGCTTATCTCCATGGGGAAGTGGAACAGAATTCTTCCTCCGTAAGCTATGCATGTCGTAAGAAGCGACTAAATGCCAGGAGCAATGGGCTAGTAACTCCTTCTCCTGTATAAATTACTAAAAACAAGATAAGGAAAACTTCATAAAATTGGGATGTTTGAATGTGCATGGATGTAGTACGGATGATAAGAAAGAGATGATTGCTAATGTTATGAATGAAAAGAAGTTGGATGTCCTAGCCCTAAGCGAAACAAAGCTGAAGGGTGGCGAGTTTGTGGGGAGAAATAAATGGGATTAAGTTAGGAGTATCTGAGAGAGTTAGAGCTAAGGAAGGGTATCAATAATGTTGAAGGATCAGTTATGGAGAGAGAAAGAGGAAACATAAATGTATAAATCAGGATTATGTGGATTAAGATA
>WNWK01013225.1:0-56179 GCA_009830355.1 Cherax destructor
ATACATACATACATACATACATACATACATACATACATACATACATACATACATACATACATACATACATACATATACATACAGTGGCCCCGGGGTTTTCGTCCTGCAAAAAAACACCCCTTTTTTATGAAGTGTTTTTTAAATGCTTTTATAAGTGTATTTTGGGGGGGTAAAAAAGGACTAGTCTACTTTACATTATTTTTAAAGGGGGGAATAAATTAAAGGAATGGCACTTAAAAAATTCTGTTAAAAAAAATGGACAACAGGGGTCCACTGTATATATATATACAGTGGTACCTCGACTTACGATGGCCCCAAAAACGCATTTTTTGTAATTTTTTTTTTTTTAAACGCTTTTAAAAGTGAATTTTTTGGGGATAAAAAAGGACTAGTCTATTTTATATCATTCCTTAAGGGGTAAATTGTTTGGAAAGGGGCACTTGAACAGTATTCTGGAAAAAAAAAAACTAAACCCCGGGGCCCACTATATAATATATATATATATATATTTTTTATAAAGTCGGGCCCCACTGTATATATATATAAAACAGGGTTTGGGGTTCCATTTTTTTTTTTTCGGAAGCTGTTCAAGTGCACCAAACAATTTATCACCATAAAAAAAAATTTTTAAATAGACTAGCCTTTTACCCCCAAAAACCCCTTTAAAAAGCTTTAAAAAAATAAACTTACAAAAGGGGGAAGTTGGGGAGACCATCGTAAACCGGGCCCCACTGTAATATATATATATATATATATATATACAGTGGCCCCGGTTTTACGATGGTCCCCAAACTCCCCTTTTTTGGGGAAGTTTATTTTTTTAAATGCTTTTAAAAATTGAATTTTTGGGGGGGTCAAAAGGACTAGTCTATTTTACATCATTCCTTATGGGGATAAATTCGTTTGGTAATGGCACTTGAACAGCATTCTGGAATGAAAAATATAGTAAGTAAAATTTACCACTGTATATATATATATATATATATATATATATATATATATATATATATATATATATATATTTTTTTTTTTTAAACACAGGGGCCGATTCCCCTGGCAGGGTGGCCTGAAAAAAAAACTTTCATCATCATTTCACTCCATCACTGTCTTGCCAGAAGGGTGCTTTACACTACATTTAAAAAAACTGCAACATTAACACCCCCTCCTTCAGAGTGCCGGCACTGTATTCCCATCTCCAGAACTCAAGTCCGCCCCCCGGTTTTTCCCTAAACCCCCTTCCCCATAAATGTTACTTTCCCCCACACTCCAACAGCACGTCAAGTTTAAAAAAACCATATGCCTCCATTCCCCTATCAAATACGCCACACATGCTTGCTGGAACCCCAACCCCCCTCGCACACAAAATTTCCCTTTTCCCCCCTCCCTCCAACCTTTCCGGGGGCCCCCCCTACCCCCCTTTCCCCCTCCACTACAGATTTAACACTCTCAAGCCACTCTGTCTCGTTCCATTCTCTCACATGTCCAAACCATCTCAAAACCCCCCTCCTCGGCTCTCTGGACAATCTTTTGGGGTAATCCCGCACCTCCTCCAATTTTTCCAAAACCCCCAAATTCCTCGCATTATATTCACACCACACATTGACCTCAGACGGGGCTCTCCCTGCCTCCAGCCTTCTCCTCGTTGCAACATTCACCCCCCATGCTTCACACCCATATAAGGGGCGTTGGTAAACTATCCTTACTTTCCCCCTTTTTTCCCTTCCGGACAAGGTTCTTTGTCTCCACAGACTCAAGTGCTCCACTCCCCCTTTTCCCCTCATCAATTCTAGATTCACCTCATCCTTCAAAAGACCCACCCCCCCGGCATCCCCACTCCCAAATATCTGAATACATTACCTCCTCCATACTCTCTCCCTCCAATCTGATATGCAATCTTTCGCCCCCTATTTTTTTTGTTATCCTCATCCCTTTTTCTCTTTTTCCCATATTCACTTTTTTTTCTTTTTTTACACACCCTACCAAATTCATCCACCAACCTCTGCAGCTTCTCTTCAAATTTTCCCAAAAACAAAAGTCATCAGAAAAAAACAACTGTGACCCCTCCCACTTTGTATTTTCTTTTCTTTTTTCCCAACACCCTTGCCAAGACCCTCGCATTCACTTTCTTACAACCCCATCTATAAAAAAAATTGAACAACCACGGTGACATCACACATCCCCCTTTTTAAGGCCCACTTTTTTTTGGGAAATAGTCCCTTCCCTCCTACACACTCTAACCTGAGCCCCCCTATCCTCATAAAAAAACTTCACTGCTTTCAGTAACCTTCCTCCTATTCCATACACCTGCAACATCTGCCACATTGCCCCCATTCTACCCCCTCATATGCCTTTTCCAAATCCATAAATGCCACAAAAACATCTTTACCCTTATCCAAATACTGTTCACCCCTATGTTTCACTGTAAACACTTTTGGCTACACACCCCCCCCCTTTCCTAAAGCCCCCCCTTTTCATCTGCTATTCTGCTTTCTTTTTTACTCTTAATTCTTTCAATAATAACTCCCCCCTACACTTTACCAGGTACACTAACAGACTTATTCCCCCTAATTTTTGCACTCTCTTTTTTTTCCCCCTTTTCCTTTATACAAAGGAACAATCAGCTCTCTGCCAATCCCTTGGGGGCCTTACCCTCTTCCATACATTTAAAATAATAGCACCAAACCACTCCAAAATTATATCCCCACCTGCTTTTAAATTTCTATTTTTATCCCATCAACCCCCGCTGCCTTACCCCTTTAAAATTTTACCCACTGCCTCACGAATTCCCCCACACCCACAATTTTCTCTTCCACACCCCTACAAGATGTTATTCCCCTTTTCCCTACACACGAAATCACAGCTTCCCTGTCTTCATAACTTTAACAACTCCTAAAACCCCCTCCATCTTCCCGAAATTTAACTCTCCATTTAATAACTCTCCTCCCCCTTTTTTAACTTTCAAATCCATTTGTTCTCTAGGCTTCCTCAATTTTAAACTCATTCCAAAACTTTTTCTTATTTTCAACAAAATTTGCTGATAACATCTCACCCACTCTCTCATCTGCTCTTTTTACATTGCTTCACCACTTTTTTTAACCTCTCTTTTTCTCTCCATATACTCTTCCCTCCTTGCATCACTTCTACTTTGAAAAAACCTCTCATATGCTAATTTTTTCCCCCTTACTACTTTTTTTACATCATCATTCCACCAATCGCTCCTTTCCCCCTCCCGCACCCCCCGCCTGTAACCACAAACTTCTGCTGAACACTCAACACTACATTTTTAAATCTCCCCCCCTACATTTTCGCCCCCCTTGCCTACATTTCTCAGCCCATCTATCCTCCAATAGTTGTTTATATCTTACCCTAACTGCCTCCTCTTTTAGTTTATAAACCTTCACCTTTTTTTCTTACTGATTCTATTTTCCTTGTATCCCATCTCCCTTTTTCTCCCACTGTAGCTATAACAAAAAAATGATCTGATATATCTGTAGCCCCCCTATAAACATGTACATCCTGAAGTCTACTCAACAGTTTTTATCTACCAATACATAGCCCCAACCCCAAATACTGTCATTACGCCCTACATCATATCTTTTTATACTTATTTATCCTCTTTTTTTTAAAATATGTATTACCTATAACTAAACCCCTTTCTATACAAAGTTCAATAAAAAGGGTCCCATTATCATTTCACCTGGCACCCCAAACTTACCTACCACACCCTCTCTGCATGTTTCTCCCACTTTAGCATTTAGGTCCCCTACCACAATTACTCTCTCATTTGGTTCAAAAGTTCCTATACATTCGCTTAACTTTTCCCCCCAAAATCTCTCTCTCCCTCTACACTCCTCTCTTCTCCAGGTGCATACACGCTTATTATGGCCCTTTTTTTCCATCCGCCCTTTTTATTTTAATCCACATAATCCTTGAATTTACACATTTATTTCCCCCTCTTTTCCTTCCATAAGGGGCCCCTTCAACATTATTGCCCCCCCTTCCTTAGCTCTAACTCTCTCAGATACTCCTGACTTAATCCATTTATTTCCCCCACTGAAACCGCCCCCCCCCTTCAGCTTTGTTTCGCTTAGGGCCAGGACATCCAACTTCTTTTTCATTCATAACAGGGGGAATCATCTTTTTTTTTATCCCCCGCACTCATCCACCCTTTCAGAAACCCAAAATTTTTTAAAGTTTTTTTTCTTCTTTTTTTTTAGTGGATTTGTACAGGAAAGGGGGGGTTTCTAGCCCATTGCCCCGGGGGATCTTAGTCGTTTTATACGCCTCATATATATATATATATATATATATATATATATATATATAAAACATACTATATATATATATATATATAAAACAAATTTCCTCAAGGTACGATGGTCCCCAAAACCCCTTTTTTTGTAAGTTTTTTTTTTTAAATGTTTTTTTTAAGTATTTTTGGGGGGGGAAAAAAGACTAGTCTATTTTACATTATTCCTTATGGGGAAAATTTTTAAAAGCACTTGAAAAAGATTCCCGAAAAATATCGGCCCCGGGGGACCACTGTATATCAGTGGTCCCCCAAAAAAACATTCCCAAAAAGCCCTTTTATGTAAGTTTTTTTTTTTTAAATGTTTTTTTAGGTATATTTTGGGGGGGGTAAAAGGACTGTCTTTTTTCATTTTTCCCAGGGGGGTAAATTCTTTTTGGGAATGGCACTTAAAAGCATTCTCAAACAAAAAAAAATTAAAATTTTGGGGACCACTGTATATATATATATATATATATATATATATATATATATATATATATATATATATATATATATTTATATATATATTTTTTTTCCCAGGTAGTAGGTTGGTAGACAGCAACCCAGGGAGGTCCCCACCGTCCTGCCAAGTGAGTTTTAAAAAAAGCCTGTAATTGTTTTACATGAGGTTTGGATTGCTTGTTTTTTTTTCTGTCTCATAAACATGCAAGATTTCAGGTACATCTTCCCCACTTCTCCCCACATTTGGCCCCTTTCCATTATGTACAAGCATATATATATACACACCCCCCCTGGGTTTTCTTCTTTTTTCTTACTAGTTCTTGTTCTTATTTCCTCTTATCTCCAGGGGGGAAAGGGGGGAACCCCAATTCTTCCTCCGTAAGCCAGCACGTAGGGCAATTTAAAAACCGGGGGGCAAGGGGCTAGTAACCCCTTCTCCTGTATATATTACTAAATGAAAAGGGAAAAAATTTCTTTTTTTTCCTTTTTTGGGCCACCCTGCCTCGGTGGGAAACGGCGTTTTTTGAAAAGAAAAATATATATATATATATATATATATATATATATATTTTTTGGGGGTAGGTTGGTAGACAGCAAGCCCGGGGGGGTACTACCGTCCTCCAAGTGAGTGAAAAAAGAAAGCCTGTATTTGTTTTACATGATGGTAGGATTGCTGGTGTCTTTTTCTGTCTCATAAACATGCAAGATTTCAGGTATGTTTTTACTTCTACTTACATTTGGTCCCCTACACATTCATGTACAAGCATATGTATATACAGTCACCCCCCGGTTTTTTTGGTTTTTTAAACCTTCCCGATGGATCGGCAAAAAACCCAAAAGGGGAAAACCAAAACTTTTTCCCCCCTAAGAAATAATGGAAATTCAATTAATCCGTTTCAGAAACCCAGAATTTGGGAAAAAAAAAAAAAAAAAAAAAATTTGGGGGCCTTAAAAAAATAGATTTACATGCACAAATGAATGAAATGAATGTGGCACTTACCCTTACTGAAGACTAGGGGTTTGAGGAAAAAAAATAGGGGGGGGAGAGGGTAGAAACCCTATTTTTTTGGAAGGGGGGAACCCCCCCCATAAGGACTCTAGGTAACAAGTCCTCATCTGGGGTCATTCCCTTTTTTTGTCTTTTAATCCCACTAGGACCAGCTTTGATTCACTGCACACCTGTGGCACTAAAATCTCTCCAGAGAGCTCTGTATTCGGTTTTTAAAAAAGCCCCCAAAATGGGACAGGAAAATTTTCCCCTTGAAAAAATAGCCAGCACGGATTGCAACATCTTTGTCGGGGGGGTTTTCCCCCACAAATGATTGCACCCTACTCCACATTACAAATCTCCTTAATCTCTGAAGAAGGCACCTTACATCTTTCTTCCTCCACTGAAGAATTTTCCCCGATCTTTTTTTTGTTGTTGTTGCAGCTCAAGCTCTTGCAGCTCTTCAGTGGTTAGACTTTTTTGTGGTCCTCCACCAACTTCCACATCCTCTCCATTCACATCCAACCCCATAGAAATTTTCCCCAATTCCCAATACTTTCCAAACTTCCATAGGCTCATCGGGTTAGCTTCAAACCCTTCAAAATCCCCCCTTGTACACAATTGGGGAAAAACTTTCTCCAAGCAGAGTTCATCGTCCTGGAGGTCACCCCCCGCCAAGCTTTATCTATAAGGCCTATGCAAGGGGGAAATTCGGGACCCTTCCAGAACTCTTTTGGGGGCAATCTAGTGTCTGAGGTTACATCAAAGCACCTTTGAAACATTGCTTTGGTGTACATTTTTTTAAATTTGCAATGACCTGCTGGTCCATGGGCTGGAGGAGAGGAGTGGTGTTAGGGGGCAAGAACTTCCCTTTTACAAATCTAATTCCTTAGGCATTTGGTCTTCCAAGGCTTGAGGATGCCCCCGGAGCATTGTCCATTACCAGGAGGCACTTAAGTGGCAATTTATTCTCCAATAGATATTTCTTCCCTGGGGCCAAACACTTGATTAAACCTTTCCCGGAAAAATTTTCCCCTTTTGTGACCCATGCCTTAGCATTAGACTTCCAAAACACACACAATTTACCTTTTTTCAACACTGTTTTGGGGGAAACTCTGGGATTTTCAGAGGATACACGAAAAAAAGGTTCACTTTTAAATCCCCACTAGCGTTCCCATAACATGAGTTAGCCTGTTTTTTATAGGCTTTTTGTCCTGACATTGCCTTTTCCCCCCGTGTGATGTAGGTCCTCCTTGGCATTTTCTTCCAAAAAAAGGCCTGTTTCGTCACTTTTAAAACTTGTTTGGGGTTTAAATTTTCCCTACATATTTTTTAAAATTGCCAAAAATTTTTTACCCCCATTTTATCTAAAGGACCCTCCCCCTCCCTTTTCAACACTGTGTATGCCAGTTGGGGTTAAAATTTTTTGAACCCCCCTTTTTTCTGGCCTTAAATTCATCAACCTCAACACTGGTTCCAGGCATTTTCTTTACAAGATCAGCATGCAACAGCCTTGTTTTTTACATATGATGGATTGCAAAAACTATCACCCGCTAGCATTTTTTTGGTTTTTTCCCCCACCAATAACAATTTCTCCATATTTTCCATTGTTTGTGATCTCTGTTTCGTTATCGTATTCACCCCTTTTTCAACATTAGCTTCCCCGATTTCCTTTTCTTGCCACAATGGAACTGATGGTTTTTGGGTTTTTTTTTTTATATCCTGGCCCCGGTCTCGGCAATACGTACACCACTATCATATTTTTCTATTATTTCTTTCTTCAGTTCTATTGTGTTCCTCACTTTCTTTACCAAAGAACTGGCACTAGGAGCTTTTTTGGGCCCATGGTAGCTTATTTAGTAGTCCCCACAATAATCAAGGGCCAAAAAAAAAGAATTGTTAATAAATGTTTTGTATAAACTCCGGGGGTGTTCCCCTCAAGCGAAACAATGCTAGACTGCGTGGCAATGTGCGTGGGGGGGGGCCTACGGCCTTTTTGTGCGCGGCACTAGTGGACAGGTCCCATACGATCGGCGAAAACTAAAAAATTTTGGGAAAACTTGGGACAAATTTTCCCTGAAAAAAACGGTGAAAAAACCCAAAACGGGGGTAACTGGGACAAGCGAAAACCGGGGGGGACGAAACACCCCTCTGGGTTTTTTTTTTTTCTTAAGTTCATTTTTTTTCCCTTTTCTCCATGGGGAAAAGGGGGGAAAAACTTTCCCCAAGGGAAGGGGGAGGGTTTAAAAATTCAGGGGCTGGGTAACCCCTTCTCCTTTAAAACAAAATTTTAAAAGGGGAAACTTTCTTTTTTTTTTGGGGGGGAACCGGCCTGTTTAAAAAAAAAAAAATATATATATATATATATATATATATATATATATATATACAGTGGTACCTTTTACTTACGATATTTTTTTTTCCCCAATGCTGTTCAAGTGCCATTTTTCCCAAAAGAATTTATCTCCTTAAGAAATAATTAAAAAAAAACTAGTCTGTTTAGACCCCTAAAAGTACATTACAAAAGCTTTAAAAAAAAAAACTTACAAAAGGGTGTGTTTGGGGGCCATCGTAATAGTACCACTTATATATATCTTTCTTTTTTCAAACTCGGCTGTTTCCCCCCCCGGGGGGGGCCAAAAAAAAGAAGTTTCCTTTTTTAAAATTATCAGGAGGGGGTTCCCCCCTTCACCCCTTTTTTTTCGACAGCGGGACGGAAAAGAATTTTTCCCCCTTCCCCAGGGGGGTAAGAAAAAAAAGTGGAAAAAAAGAAAAAAACCCCGAGGTGTCTATTATTGCTTGTAATGAAGTGTAGGGACCTAATTAAAAGAAGTGCAAGATGTACCTGAAATCTTGCATGTTTATGAGACAAAAAAAAGACACCAGCAATCCTACCACTGAAAACAATTACAGGTTTCGTTTACACCCTTCAGGACGGTATACCCCCTGGGTGGTTGCTGTCTACCAACCTACTACCTAGCTAGCCCTCCCAAAGAGCACAAACAGTCCCAATGGGACAAACCCCATCAGGGAAAAAAAATTTCCAACACAATGCTCACCAACGCTTCGGGAAAAAGGGAAATTTCCCCTAGCGGGAAGGCACCACACTCAGGAGATTTCCTTCTTCTGTTCCCAACCCCTCTGGGGACTCGACTCGACCCACAGGCCATTCGGAGGGGCTTTTCCTAGCCCCCCAACTCACCAACATAGGTTTTTTGGGAGGGCACCCCCCCCCGGGGGCTTAGGTCTAGTGTTTTCCCAAAAGGGGGAATATGCTAGAAAAGGGGGTCAATGAACATAAAAAGAAGCCCCGCCACACCCCCTTCCCAGCCAAGGGGGAACCCCCCAATGCAGGGGGCTGAGGAATCGCGCCTGATGGAGCCACCATGCTCCCTGAAGGATGGAAGCAGATTCTTGGGACTACACCTGTGCTGCCACATTGGCAGACACCTACCTGCCACACTCCTTAGCCGAAGGGGGTGGAGCTGGCCAGGGGGAGCCCAGAAGCCCCGCAAATTGAAGACCTTCCCTCTTGCTATAACTTCTTCCAATGGGTGGACCCCCATGGAGCATGGGGCAAGTGTGCTCTAAATTTCCAAGGGGGGGGGGGAAAAAACTCAAAAAGCAACCAAGGCCACAGGGCGACCAGTTTCCTCTTTCAGAGACTCTGGGATCCAGGGGGGAAATCCTGCAGATTCTGGGCACCGCCCGCCGGGGTTGGCAATATTTGACAAAATCTGAGTTATCTATGTTGTTTTACTCCTATTGTATTTTTCTATATATATATATATATATATATAAAAAAAAAAACACACACATACATACATACATACATACATACAAAAACATACATACATACATACACACCCCCCACAGGGAACCCCGGTTCGAAATGCTTGTTAAAAAAATGGGTTTCCGAAAGCTTTTCGCTATCAGTTAGCGTAAAACCCGGTTAGCAAAACGTATTAGACCTGTCCGCCTGCTCCGGCCCTGGCCTCGCAAGACACCAGTGAAGCGTTGTTTCCCTTGAGAGAACTTACCCAGCGCACTTTTCAAACATTCACAATACATTTGGTGTCTTTTGGTGGTTTAGTGATTTCACGGGAAATAAGTCACCATGGGCCCAAAGAAGTTTCCCCAGTGGCACCCCAGTGGTAAAAGGGGGGAACACCATCGAACTGAAGAAAGAGATTATGAAAAAAGAGAGTGGCGTACGTCTGAGTGAACTTTCCAGGGGGTACAAGAAAACCCCATCTACTATGCACTATCCTGGCACAGAGAAATGAGATCAAGGAAGCCCTTTGGGGGGGAATTTATTAACGAAACAAAGATCGAAAAAAATGGGGGGGGTTGAGAAGTTACTGATGGGGGATCAATGAAAAAAAAAGAGCGGGTGATAGTATTTCCATGGTGATAATTTTGGGAAAAAGGGAAGGAAGTTGCACGCAGATCTTGTCAAGAAAAGCCTGCAACCAGGGGAGGCGGTGATCTTAAAGCCAGCAGAGCTGGTTTGACAGGTTTAAAAAAATAGTGGCATACCGTGTGGAGACATGGTGAGTCAGCCAGCTCAGACAAACGTGCAGCTAAAAAAATTTTTGCAGGAATTCCAGGGGTTCGTAACACTGAAAAATTTGAACCCCAACAAGTGTTTAATTTTTGATGAAACATGCCCGTTTTGGGAAAATGCCAAAGATATATATAATATATATATATATATATATATATATATATATATATATATAAAAGTAAACGTCATTTTCACGAGATTAGGCACGTTACGGTATTGCACGATTTGTTTTGGAACATTATCATCTTACACAACGTAAAGATGATATTACACGGGGCAGGAGGGGGAAAAATTTTCGGCGGCCCCCCCCGGTGGGGTTTAAAACCCGGCAGGGGGAGTCCCTTTTGCCATCCCCGCCATCCTCACCCCCCAATCTACGATTTTTCCACGTCGACGATAAGTTCGGGAAACTGCTGTGTTTTTTCATTCATTTCCTGATTTTCATTGCATTTTTATAAATATACCAAGAAATCACACCCCCTAAGTACAAGTGTTCCCGCAAGTGACAAGAAAAATTTAAGGTTTAAGTTAGGGAAATTTTAAAGAAAATCGAGATATTAGATAAGCTTTAAAAGTGGTATGGGGATATAGTGGGGTATGGCCTTAATGAAGGCCCCTTCGTACGACGTTCTTTACGGTTTTCCCTGCTTGGAGTCAGGTTCAGGAAACAGTGGCAAGGAGATTACCAGGGGAGGTTTTGAAGATAAATGAAGATGATGGAATGAACTCTTAGGGGAAATGATGATGATGAAGACAGGAGTCCGAGGAAATGTTGGCAGAGTTTACACATATGCAAGGGAGGGAGATAACAGAAGAAGATGAAGAAGAACCTGAAGAAAAAGTTAACTTGAGCATTTGGAGAGTTCCATATTATTGGTAAAGTTTCAGACTTTTTCATTGAAGAGGGTCCCGACAAAGCTAAAAGGGGAAGGGGGGAGACATGATGATGCCTTACCGTCACTGTTAAGAATGCAGAATAAAAAAAAAATCCATTACAGAATTTATACCCAAAACAACCTGACTTCAGCACCGAACCTCTACCATCCACTTCTCCCACAACCAACAAGATCCCCCCCGCCCTAGGGCCACACCATCCATATCCCCTTCCTACCTCCAAAACTCATTCCCACAATTTAAGGTAAAAACTATTATTTCTATTCTTTGTAGTTTGAGAATAGATCATGACAAGAACAAAATTACATATTTTCAATTTTGAAGATAGTTGGCTAAAAAATTGGGTTTTTGGGGGCTCCAAACCGTAACCCCATTTTTTCCCCTAAGTTTGTTAATTATTTAAGACGAAATTATCTAACAGATTTTTCAGGAACGTAACTATCGTGCAAAAAATTTACTGTGTATATATATATACAAAATACACACAAATTTAAATATATTTTTATTTATTTATTTATTAACACATTTTTTTCCCACCAAGGCGGGGGGGCCCCCAAAAAAAAAAAAACTTTCATCATCATTCACTCCATCACTGTCTTGCCGGGGGGGGTGCTTTACACTACATTTAAAAAAACTCAAAAAATTTAAAACTTTATATATATATATATATATATATATATATATATATATATATATATATATATATATATAAAATTAAATAATAAATTTAAATTTTTTTATTTTAAAAAATTTAATAAAATTTAAATTAAACCCCCCCAAAAAACCCCCTTTTGGGGCCCAAAATTTTCCCGGTTTTTTTTTTAAATTTTAAAAATATATATTAAATTTAATTAATTATATATATATATAAAAACAAAACACACACACACCCTAATTATTCATATATATACACATTAACATATGTCGTGGGGTTTTGAAAAGAAAAAATAGGTTGTCAAAGACCCCCCTGGTAAGGAGGGTTTAGGGTATATTTATTAGTCTGTGGGGAGAGTTCCCACCCAGTCCGTTCAGCTTGAGGTCCCCGCTAGTGAGACTGGACGCAAAGGGACGTAGTGCCACATGGAGCGAGAGTCTGATGTCGGGGGGTATCGTGGCGTCCCCAAAGGGGGCCAGCCTTTAAACTAAGATGAATGCTAATACACTACACAAGTGTATATAAAAACTGACAAACCAAAAAGGACCCCGAAAAAAAAATTACTCCAAGTCTGCTTTTGCCATTAACGAATTTACTCCCAAAAGGAAAAAAATTTCCCCAAAGGGTTTGTTTATTTCAGACCCCCCAAAAAACACTTCCACAAGAATACAAAATTATACTTACAAAATTACCCTTTCGGGGTATCTTTAAAGGGGTCCCTGTATATACATATATACACATATATACATATATACACATATATACATAATACATCATAAAAAACATACATAAAAAATGGTTCCTCGACTAACGGTCTTAATCCGTTCCCCGGAGCTAGACCCCAACACAAAAATTTGAACTGAAACTTTTTTTCCCAAGAAATAATGTAAATAAAATTTTAAAAAGTTTCCACCCAAAAAATTTTTACCAAAATTCATTTTTTTAAAAAAAAACTCTAGTTTTACATACATAAAAAATAAGAAATAAATATAAAGCACTAATTATAATGGGCAAATAAACAGTTAAATAAGTTTTACCTTTTTTTTAAAAACTTTTTTTTTGGGGATGGGGGGCTTTTTTGGGGGGGGGACAAAATTCCCTTTAATTTTGACAATAATATCAACTTACAGTTTTTTTTATTTAGTAACCCTCTAATATGACATAACAAACAATATTAATAAAATAGAAACATGATATAAACCAGAATGAAAAACATGTCATTAGAATTAAGGGCTGGTGGAGTGTTTGGGGGTTGTTGGGATAAGGGCCACTGACCATAACCCTGGTGGTGGTGGGTTCCAAAAACACCACCACTATCACACAAACAATGTGCATAATTTATAAATTAGAAATATTTACACTTTAATTTGTAAAAAGAAATTTTTTAAAATTTATAAATAAGAATTTTTTTTTTTTTTTTTATAAACAATGGCCGATTCCACCAACAGGGTCAAAAAGAAAATCTTTTATCATCATTCCTCTTCAAGGGGGCTCCTTGTGTGGTGAAGAACGGTCTGGGGTGGACCCTTGGCTTCTTCCTAACAACCCATCCCCAAACCCCCTTCCCATCTTCCCCCTCCTTTTCCCTTTTCCCCCCTTCCCCCCCTCATCCCTCCCTTTTTCCTTCCCATTTTTTCCCTGGGGGGGGGGGGGGGGGGGGGGGGGGGGGGGGGGGGGGGGGGGGGGGGGGGGGGGGGGGGGGGGGGGGGGGGGGGGGGGGGGGGGGGGGGGGGGGGGGGGGGGGGGGGGGGGGGGGGGGGGGGGGGGGGGGGGGGGGGGGGGGGGGGGGGGGGGGGGGGGGGGGGGGGGGGGGGGGGGGGGGGGGGGGGGGGGGGGGGGGGGGGGGGGGGGGGGGGGGGGGGGGGGGGGGGGGGGGGGGGGGGGGGGGGGGGGGGGGGGGGGGGGGGGGGGGGGGGGGGGGGGGGGGGGGGGGGGGGGGGGGGGGGGGGGGGGGCCCCCCCCCCCCCCCCCCCCCCCCCCCCCCCCCCCCCCCCCCCCCCCCCCCCCCCCCCCCCCCCCCCCCCCCCCCCCCCCCCCCCCCCCCCCCCCCCCCCCCCCCCCCCCCCCCCCCCCCCCCCCCCCCCCCCCCCCCCCCCCCCCCCCCCCCCCCCCCCCCCCCCCCCCCCCCCCCCCCCCCCCCCCCCCCCCCCCCCCCCCCCCCCCCCCCCCCCCCCCCCCCCCCCCCCCCCCCCCCCCCCCCCCCCCCCCCCCCCCCCCCCCCCCCCCCCCCCCCCCCCCCCCCCCCCCCCCCCCCCCCCCCCCCCCCCCCCCCCCCCCCCCCCCCCCCCCCCCCCCCCCCCCCCCCCCCCCCCCCCCCCCCCCCCCCCCCCCCCCCCCCCCCCCCCCCCCCCCCCCCCCCCCCCCCCCCCCCCCCCCCCCCCCCCCCCCCCCCCCCCCCCCCCCCCCCCCCCCCCCCCCCCCCCCCCCCCCCTTTTTCCCTTTCATTACACCGCAGCCCGTATCCATTTGAATAAGTGGTATACACTTGTATCTCCCCCTTCCGGGGGATTGTCTATCCCAGATTTGATTTTCTGGTTTCTTCCTTCCGCCACCCCTTCATTACTTGGGGTTTTAACACACACCATTTTCTCGGGAGGGTCGCACTGTGACTCCCGGGCGTTTGTTGAGGCATTTCTTCTCTCTCCTCGTCCCCCTACTTTAGTACAGTCTATAGACCCCCGAAAACTCCCTCTTCTTCCATTTCTAATGTAGTCCCCACATTCTTCATCTTTGACCCCCGAAACAGGGAAGCAGAAATATATTTCAGAGAAGGCCCGATGAGGGACACTCTCCACCTGAGGTTCCCTTTTTTCTTCGTCTAAACCCCCCTTCCTTCACAACCCCCCTTCCTCCCCTCTGTTTAAAGGGTTTTCCCCGCCTCCACACTGGACTTTTCTAACCCTAGTCCATAGATTCCTCCCCCCTTTAATTAAATCTTTCTCCCATAAATCATGGCTTATTTGCAGGGGAATATCGGGGCCCCTCGGGGGAACCCGGGGGTGAGCTTCAGGTGTTATTCTCCCATTTTTTCCTGTTGGGGCCCGTTTCAAAAACCCAAAATTTAAACCCACTGTTATCAGACCCTTTTCAGGCTATGATTTGTTATATTCATTGGATCCTTTTTCCAAAGGGAAAACCCTTTAACGAAAGTGCCTTCTTATACGCACTGGTGTTCCATACCGTCAGCTCTATGTCCCTTTTTCCCTTACATTACACCGCAGCCCGTATCCATTTGAATAAGTGGTATACACCCCCTGTATCTCCCCCTTCGCGGGCATTGTCTATCCCAGATTTTGGGATTTTCTGGTTTTTTTCCTTCCGCCACCCCTTCATTATTTGGGCGTTTTAACACACACCATTTTCTCGGGGGAGGGTCGCACTGTGACTCCCGTGGCGTTCATTTGGGAGGCATTTTTTGCTTCTTTCCCCTTTCTTGTTTTAAATTTTAAACTCCTACCCTTTTTGATCCTCGAACTCATTTTTTTTCCCAACATCTCTCCATCTGCCCCTTTCAACAGCCCCTTGACTTCCCCCGGTCTGTCCCCCCGGACTTACATGACAACGATCATTTCCCAATCACCCTTTAAAGGTCCCCTTGTTTTCTCCACCCCCCATTGCCCACGCTGGCAATTTTGACCGCGGTTGTGCCCTTTTAAAACATCTTCCCCCCCTTTTCATGAGGTTCCTACCTCTCCTCCATTGATGAGGTTTTACACTTTTCGTCCTCCATCTTCACAGCGGTTTCCATTTTTTTCCCCCCAAAAACCTCGGCAAGCATCTTCAGAAGTGCATGCCTTGGTGGTCTCCTGCTTTTGCTCAGGCAGTGCGTTTAAACGCGCTGCATGGGGCAGGAAATGGTATAACAGAACCACAGAGAGTTTCCTTGATTTTAAGCAGAAGAGAGCTTTGCTCGCCGTGACATGGATGCAAAAACGCACTTGCGGGGCAAGTTTAAAGTTTCTACTGTCACTTCTTTTTCCCCTCGATTAGTGCAGTTGGAAAAAGGGGGGGGAAAATTTAAATGGAAAACCACCCGACCCCCCTGTCTTGAGGTTGCGGGTGTCGATATAGCCCCACCCTCTTGCCTTTTGCCACTGAAATTGGTAACTCGCCCGGCTTTTTCAGGGGTCCTCCTATGCCCCCGTTCCTTCTTCTAAGTCTGCCAGGAGTTAAAGCCCTTAGATTTTCCTTTTAGAGAAGAATCCTATAATGGCCTTTTCCCCTTCAAGAACTGGAGGCAACACTCTCTGCTTCCCGATCATCGGCAGCTGGGCCAGACGGATACATTTTTTATGCTACAGCATTTCATCATTCTCCCTTTGTCCTTTTACGACTTTTTAATTTTAATGGTCGAAAGGGTTCTTCTCCAGCTGTGGAAGTCTTTTATTGTTCTCCCTTTAAAAACCAGGTACTACGGGCCAAAACCCTTTCATTACCTCCCATCACTCTTACCAGTGCAGTTTGAAGGTGAGGGAAACCAGTTAATAGACGTTTGATGTGGTATTTAGAGATGCACAATAGTCTCTCCCTAGTCAATATGGTTTCCTGGGGGGTTCTACCATTGGGCCCCCTTTTTTTCGCTTTTGGGTACGTATATTCTTTAAAGCCCTTTTTTAATACCCATTCGGTTATGCCATCTTTTTGGGCCTTTTAGAAAAGGGGGATGACACAACTTGGGGTATAATACTTGGGCCCCCGGCCCACCTTAGGCCTCCGAGGCAACCTACCATTCTTTCTTAGTTCTTAATAAGAATTTTTCCCCGGGGGGGTTAGTAATGGGAAATTCCCGGAATTTGTCCAAGCTGAAGGGGTCCCCCGGGATGGGTTCTGAGCACAACACTCTTCTGTTTTCTATAAATAATCTGGATCTGTTCTCCCCTTCAAATTTTCAAAACGCTTTTATGTGGATGACTTTTTTTATAGTTTGTGAGGTGCTGACCGTCACCTCATTTCCCGTTTCCTCCACCCTCAACCGGGGTTTTTGATTGGGCCACCACTCACGGGTTTAAATTTTCGGGGAAAACTCATCAAATTACGTTTACTAGACATTCAGTGATCTCTTTATCATCCATTGTACCTATATGGCCCCCTTTTTCCCAGAATGTGATACAGTCAGGTTTTCTCGGCCTCCCGTTGACCGTCGATTGTCCTGGGAAACCCCACATTACCTCTCTGGCGACGGGCACAGCCGGCTGAACCTTTTTAAAAACCCCCGCATCTTTTTATGGGGGGCTGGGTCGTAGAACTCTTTTGCCCGCATTCAGCCCTAATTTTTTCGAAACTGAAAAAGGGGACAAGATATATTCAGCGGCCCCCCCCCCTGCTACTCTTTTCCCTCCTTAATCCCATCCATCACCAGGGGTTAAACCAGCCTTTTGGGGGATTTGCTTTTTCCCGGTTGAGAGCCCATGGAAACAACATTCCATCCTTATCTGATCGTCGTAATGCACATTGCATTTATTTTTTCACGTTTCATGCCCTCCCAATCCTTCCATGTATGGATTGTTACAGATGTTTGTAGGCGCTTTTTTATTTTTTCGTCGCCCTGCTTACTTGCCCTTTTTTTTGTCTACATTCACCCTGTCTTCCCTTCAGCCCCCAAATTCTATATGTTATGTGACATCCCCCCCTTTTTCCCCCCCCCCTTTTGGGAAGTTCCTGCCCCCCGGGGGGCTGTTCTTTTTTCCTCTACCTTTGCAAACCCAAACCTACCTAGGGGGCTTCTCGCTCTTTTTTTCTGGGACCACTTGATTCATTTACCCGCAGTAACACCGATGGTTCAAAGTCATCTGACCCCGGTTTCCCCGCAGAAATTTTTTTCCCGGACGCATCTTGAAGGATCTATTCCCTTTCCTTTCATTTTACGCTAAATTTTAATGCCATTCTTGTAATTTATCCGTTTGATCTATCCCTCTGTCCCCATTTGTAGTTGTTTCAGACCCCCTTTGCGCTTTACAGGCTATCCGAAATTGATACACCTCCCCCCCTAGTTCTTCTCTCCCCCCTTTTGGTTACCCGTATCTTTAGAATATAAAGATATTGTTTTTTTTGGGGTCCCTGGTCATGTTGGCATACGACAATGAACATGCAGACACTGCCGGGGTCAGCAGTACATGACCTTCCAGTTTCATAGAGGTGCCCCTTTTTTACGGACTTTTTTGGGGTCATTGCTACCCCCCTTTCGCACTCCCTTGGGAACAACGCTGGTCGCCTGCTGAATAACAAACCATTCCCTTTTAAAAACCGATTATATTTTTCCCTGGCCTTCTTTTTGTCACCATGTCGAGGTTGGGAGACTACACCCCCCGTTTTCACAGGGGCCCACCCTCCCCCTTTCTCACGGGTATCTCATGGAAGATCCTGCCCCTCTCTGTGAGCATTGTCAGGTTCCAGTGTCTGTTCAACATATTCTGTTGGACTGCCCATCTATCAAGGGAGCACACAAAATTTTACCTCCAAGGGTGCTTCGGCTTTTTTGGGGCCCCCTTTTCTTTCCCTTTCCCCTTCTTGCAGATGGACCCCCCTTTTAATCCTGATTTGTTGACTTTTGACAGAAACTGACTTACACAAACTTGAAGATTTTTTAGCACCCCCCCCAGCCCCTTCTACCTTATTTTTGCTACCCTTATCGCTGCACCCCCAAACCGTCCTACTGCACTCCATCCCCTACTAATCATCCATCCCCCTTTTACAACCCATTCTCCCTGCATCCTGCAAAACCCTTGCAGCGCTGTAAAAACCACTGTGGTTTAGCCTATTTGATTATAATAAAATCATCATCATTCACTCCATCACTGTTTGCCAGAGGGGGGCTTTTTACACTACAGTTAAAAAACTGCAACATTAACCCCCCCTTCTTCAGAGTGCAGCACTGCATTTCCCCATCCCCCGGACTCAAGCCCGGCCCCATTTTCCCAACCCTTCATAAATGTTACCTTGCTCAACCCAAAGGACGTCAAGTATTAAAACCATTTGTCTCCATTCACCCTTATCAAATACGCCCCACATGCTTGCTGGAAGTCAACCCCCTCGACAAAACCTCCTTTACCCCCCCCCCAAACCCTTTTCCTTACCCCAACCCCTCCCCCTTCCCTCCACAAACAGATTTATACCCCCGA
The DNA here is from genome assembly GCA_009830355.1 of Cherax destructor. Classification (NCBI taxonomy): domain Eukaryota; kingdom Metazoa; phylum Arthropoda; class Malacostraca; order Decapoda; family Parastacidae; genus Cherax; species Cherax destructor. The sequence continues at coordinate 18,976 of WNWK01013225.1, forward strand.
AGTCATTCGGGTTCTCCCCATTCTCTCTACATGTCCTAACCACCTCAACAACCCCCCTCAGCCCCCTCGGGATAATATTTTTGGGGAATCCCCCCCCTTTCCCCCCAATTTCCAAACTCCGAATTCTCTGATTATATTCACACCACACATTGCCCCCAGATGACATTCCACTGGGCCCCCCGCCTTGTCCTCGGGAAATTCATCACCCACCTTAAAGCCATATACGAGTGTTGGTATAACTATACTCTCTAAAATTTCCCCCCTTTACTTCCAAAAACAAAAAATTTTTTGTCTCCCCAGACTCGAAGTGCCCACTCACCCTTTTCCCTCATCAACCCCATGATTCACCCCCATCCTTCATAGACCCATTTGCTGACATGTCCACTCAAAATATCTTTTTTAAATTTACCTCCCCCCCATACTTTTCCCCCCCAAACTGATATCCAATCTTTGTCACCTAATCTTTTGTTATCCCCCATCACCCTTCCTTTACACACCCTACCCAAAAATTTTTTTCCAATTAAAACCCCGAATTCTCTTCAGAATTTTCCCAAAAAAAAAAGTGTCATCAGCAAAAAAAAAAATTGACAACTCCCACTTTGTATTTGATTCTTTTTCTTTTAACCACACCTCTTGCCAAGACCCCTTTTGGGTTCACTTTCTTACAACCCCATCAATAAAATATTGAACAACCACAGGACATCACACATCCTTGCCCAAAACCCCCCTTTTACTGGGAAATAGTCCCCTCCCTCCTACACACACTAACCTGAGCCTCACTATCCTCATAAAAAATCTTCACTGTTTCAGTAACCTATTCCATTCTAAAAATCTGCCACATTGCCCCCCATCCACCCTATCATATGCTTTTTCCAAATCCATAAATGCCACAAAAAACCCCTTTACGCCTATCCCCAAAAAATGTTCACCTATATGTTTCACTGTAAACACTTGGTCTACACACCCCTTTCCTTTCCCCAAAACCCCTTTTTTTGTTCCTATCCTTGCTTTCGTTTACTTTTTAATTCTTTCAATAATAACTCTACCATACACTTTTCCAGACTTATTCCCCCCCAATTTTTCACCCTTTTTTTTTCCCTTTCCCCTTTAACAAAGGGGAAAAATACACACTCTTTCCAACCCCCGGGTTTCCCTTTCCCCTTCCCATTTATTAAAAAATAGCAAACCACTCCAAAACTATACTACCGTTTAAAAAATTTTATTTTACCCCCTCAACCCCCGCTCCCTTTTTTCCCCCTTTATTCACCCACCCCCCACGAATTTCCCCCCACTCACAACTGGCTCTTTTCCCACTTACAAGATGTTATTCCCCTTTTTCATATACACGAAATAAAGTTTCCCCCTTCTTCATAACATTTAACAACCCCTCAAAATATTCCCTCCATCTTCCTATTTTAATCTCCATTTAAAACTCTCCCCCTTTTTTAATGCAAACCCATTTGTTCTGGTTCCCTAACTTTTTAACTCACCCAAAATTTTTTCTTATTTTCAACAAAGATAACATCCCCCTCCCCCAGGTGGCAGAGGTGGCGCCTTCCTGCCCCTAAACCCCAAACATTGAGAAGTTAAGTTTTGTGTCATCTTTTTCATTATTAACCAATTTAAAGAAGTTTTTCAGGTATATAAAAATCCAGTTAAATAGTTATCAAATGGTTTGGAAAACCTAGGAAAACCCAAAAAGGGCAGAGGACTTATTTCATCGCTACACTGTTAATGCTACACTTTACCTGGTGTTATACCCTTTTACGACGGAACTTCTTTGGAATGGTTTTATTTAAGTGACAATCAAAAAACCCAAATAAACACAATAAATTTATTGTGAAATGTTTGAAAGAGCAGCTGGGTTTTTCCCTCAATGTAAACAACGCAAACTGACGTTCTGGTGGCGGGCAAAACCAGGCGGGCAGACAGGTCTGGTATGGCCGCTACCAGAAAAAACTCTATAAGAAAAATAAAGACCAAAAAAAGAAACCCTTTTACACGAAAACCGATACGGACGACAGTTCTCGGGGCTACTGTATATATATAGAATCCCAAATTGTATAAAAAATTAATGATAAAAATAATAATATCATGATAGTATAATAAAAATCAATGGCCCCCTGCCCTAACGAACACCCCAAAATCGTACAATTATGGACAGTCTCCCCCCTTTAACGACGTACTGACCGACGACTGGAGTTACGGGGGCCCCCACATTTTAAAAAAATAAAATTGTATGTCTTTGAGAACTTGGGTCACTCTCAATCCCCTTTTTAAAGCCACTAGCATTTAAAATAATAATAATAATAATAATAATAATAAAATTTTTTTTATTTAGACATGGTAAATGAAAATAGTTGGGTGAAAGACAACAGGTATTAATGAGATGTACATCCCAAAAACCCCCTAATATGCTGTGCAGGGCATTTTTGGGACTAAATTGAGACTCTGTAAAAGTTATGGTTGATAATTTATAAAAAAAGTATAATTTTATTGTTATAAGTTTGAATATAAGTTAAATACATTATTGTACGCAACAATTGAGTAGAAAATTAAAAAATTTAAAGCATTGAGAATTTTTCGGGTCATTAAAATTTTAAATGTTATAGAAACATTAGTTAGTATGTTTTTTCATAACGGGTTTTTTACATTTAAGTGATTAGTCGGGTTTTTTTACATTTAATTCAGTTTTTAAAGTCTCCAAGACTCATATTTTGTAAAATTTTACTTTTTTTCCCCCATAGTCAAGATAGAAGTGGCAGAGCACTTGTATTTTTTTGGGGGGAATTTTAAAACTCCGGGGAATTTTAATTCAATTAAATCTTTTCTTTTTTTATTATTATCATCATCAACATACCTTGTTCACTGAGTTTAATCTTTTTTAATTTGTTACGAGAGAGAACAATATAAACACCAGAAACCCCCAACTATCCCTTTATTGGAACTTCTTTTTTTCCTCTTCCAAGTGCTCTCCATATAACATCTTGTATGGGGGTGCAAAAAATTTGGGGTTTCCCCTTTAAACACAAATCGTTTACCGGGGGTCTTGGGCCTTCTCTTTTTAAAGGAGGAGAGACGAAAATTTGTAAGGCGGAAGTGTATTTTTTCTAAAATGGTAACCTCTTGATATTTTTTTTGGGGGAAAAATTCTTTTTGGGTAATGGCCTTGAGCATTTTTGGAATGAATTTTTTGTTCCCGGGGGTCACTGTAATAATATAATGATAGTGCAAAAAAAATAATAATAATGATAAAATAATAAAAAAATAAAAAAGTTCTCTTAAAGTTATGTGGGATTTTACCCCTTATCTCATCTGATCCCCCCTAATGATGACTTACATTTAGAGGGGGTAGGGTAGTCTTATCTTTTCTTATCAGTCCATAATTACAGTATGACATTTGATGTCACTTGTTTTATTTGTTACCAAACTTTCGCTGTATCTTTGGTGTCTGTCTTTCTGTCTGTCTGTGTATCTGTCTTTCTGTCTGTATATTATATTTTTTCTGTCTGTCTGTGTCGCCCCTTTCTGTCTCTTGTCTCAGAGAGTAGCTCATGAACCAAATGGTATTACAGATAAAGGGACAGAAAATTTGTCTGGATTTTGAGTTATCCTAGATAATTTACATTGGGTTAATTGTATTTATTTTGTTTCCGTGAGATAAGAAAAAGAGACAGATAGATCAGATTACACGGTGAGTTTGGCCTAAACGCAGATATTACCAGGCCCCCAGGATTTTTTAAAGATAAGATTAAAAATAAAGTTGTTTGTAAATGCAAAGAAATTGAAAAACAAGAGAGATAGTGGGAAAACAGTGACTAGCTCCCTTAAGGTTTACTATCAAATGGGGATTGATAAATCTATAAGATTATTTAAAGTGTAGGTTTTGGGACTTTTTTGGGCTTGTCCCACCCCCCTTCCCCGCGGGCTGCCTGCTGAAAAAAATTTCCTTTAAACCCGTTATAGGTTTCGGGCCCTTTCTTGTCCCCAAATGCGAGGTTGGGAGACTATACTCCCCCGTTTTGATGGGGCCACACTCGCTTACTCCGGTATCTCTGGAGAGGCCCCCGCCCCTCTGTGAGCATTGTCAGGTTCCAGTGTCTGTTCCGTTTCCTTTTGGGACTGCCCATTTTCATCGAGCCCCAGAATTTACCCCCCGACGCTTCCTCTGGGCCCTTTTTTTCCTTTCCTTTTTTGAATGGACCCTCCTTTAACCTGACTTCTGGATTTTTGAAGAAACTGACTTACTACACAAACTTAAGATTATATCTAGACCCCCCCGTCCCTTCCCCTTATCTTTGCTACCCTCCACCCCTCCCTATCCACTTTCTGCACCCATATACAATCATCCTTCCCTTAAAACCCCCTCTCCCTGCATCCTGAATAACCTGACGCTGTTAACCCCTGTGGTTTAGCGCTTCTATTTGATTATAATAATAATTTGCAAGTGTAGGTAATATAAAAAATTTTTGCTATAACAAAACCTGGTTAAACCTGAAAGATGAAATGCCTTTGAGGCAAAATTAGGTTAAAACCTTCCACACTAAAGGGTCAACGGAAGGGTGGTGGGGGTGATTTTGCAGAGAAAATTTTAAAATTTGTTGTTTAAAAAGGTATAAATTAAAAACAGGGACACAGAATCTGTTTGGCTACAGTTTCTCGAGGGGTGAAAATTAAATTTAGGGGTGTGTTTTAAAGGCCCCCCGGGGGATGGGGATGCGTAAGCTTGGGGACGAAATTCAAAAGGGGTCTAGATATGAAAATTTGTGTTAATGGGGTTTTTAATTTGACAAATTGAAACAATGAGACAGGTAATTTGAGTCTAGTACTTTCGATACGGTTCGGGATTTTTTTTTAAAACATTTTGGGAAGAACCAACTAGAGGTAAACTTGTTGTTTTGGGTTCTTTAACAAAGAATCACTAATTTATAATCTTGAGGTTAATAAGAGTTTGGGGAAAGTATCACAAATCACTTTTTTTAATTTTATGGAATTCCCCGGTAACTGCAATGTCTCTTTCCCAATTTGTAGCCATTCAGGGGGCTGAGAAATTACCTAGGGGCTAATGGGATGACCTGACAAAGGGGTGGTAGGTGGTTTTGGTTGCCAATATGACGTTTTTCAGGGTAGTTCAGCCCCCAGAAACTTTTTTTCCCTGGGAAAATTAGATCTAAAAAAATGACCCTAAATATAACAATAGTTTAAAAACATCTATTGGTCAAAAAGGGAAATAGGCATACAAAAGGGGGATGGACAGATAAAAATCAATATTTTCAATTAAAGAGAAAAAAAAAGGAATAAGAAAGCAAAAAGGGATTTGGAGGCAAGGTTGCAAGGTTTTGGAAGACAACCCCAAAAAGGGTTGTTTCAGGTATAAAAGAAGATTAGGGACAAGATAGGCCCACTTAAGAGTAACTCAGGAAGATCAGGATAGTAAGGATTGTGAAATTTTCAATACTTACTTCCTCTCAGTTTTTACTCAGGAAGATACTAGCGAATTCCAGAAATAAATTATGTAGAAAGGAAGTTTTAAATAGACTATTTTTTTTTATGGGGTAACAGTATTTTCCTCAAAAAAAGAGAAATTAAAACCTAACAAATCCCCAGGCCCTGATGCTGTTTAAGAGTTTTAAAGGAATGTAAAAAGGAACTTAGCAAACCTTGGCAAATCCAATATATCACAAAACTGGCATACCCAAACAAGTGGAAAAGGAAAAGAATATCTTTTTTAAAGAAAGGGGGGCCCTTTGTTAAAACAAGACCAATTTTTACCCCATAGTTGGTAAATTTATGGAATCAATAATTCCCGAGGCATCAATCTTGAAAGAAAATTGATTTGAATCTCAACACGGTTTTCAAAGGGGCTTTCTGCTTACAATTTTAAATTTTTTTTCACAAAGGTGTTTGAAGGAAATCTGGTAATAATTGAATTTTTATATGGACTTATAAGGCTTTCGTAAAATTTCCAACAGAGACAAAAACACATGAAAAAAAAATTTTTTTTTGGAGGGCTGGTTGAAAAAAGGGCGGCAGAGAGTTTGCATAAATGGAAAAATCAGAATGGGGCCTTTGGGAGTTCCACGGGGTCACAGGGCCCCCCTTTTTTTCAATTTAATAAATGACATAAGTAAATTTGCTGATGACCCCAAAAAGGGGGCCCCCAAATTTCATTCAAATGAAGAATTAGAGCACCCAGGATGATTTGAATAGACTATGAGTGGTGGAGAAGGGGCGATGCGTTTAATGTAAAAAAATGCAAATTTCCCAAAAGGGGGGACAATAACCATGCCACATATAAGCTGAATAATGTAGTTTTTTACTTGTGTTTGGGAAAAGGTTTTGGAGTTTTGTTGTAGTAATCTGAAGCCAAGACAACATGCATAAGTGTTGCAATAAAGCTAACAGAACTGGCTTCATTCAAAAGTATAAAAATAGAAGTCTCGGGTTTTTCTTCAACACTATATATCTTTGGTTGGGCCTCATTTAGATTATGCTGAAATTCTGGTCACCGAAACAGACTATATAAATCCCGGGAAAAAAAAAGGAGGATGACAAAGTTGATCCTATGTATCAGAAATCTTCCCTATAAATAGACTGAGGCCCTGAATCTGCACCCAAAAAAGGCATAGAATTGGGGGGATATTTTGAGGTGTAAAAAGGAAAACAGGAATAAATAAAGGGGATGTAAATAGTGTGTGAAAATACCCAGTCAAGACAGGACTCACAGCAATGGTTTCAAGTTGGAAAAGTTCAGATTCAGGAAGGATATAGGAAAGCATGGTTTGGTAATAGAGTTGTGGATGGGGTAACAAACTCCGATCCGCATAGATGCTAAGATGTTGTGTATTTTTAAAGATGGTTAGATAAATACAGGGGTTTGTGTGAGTTTGGACCTGACTGTTTATACCTGGTCAGTAGCTGTACAAATTTCCCTTAAGTGGAAGTGGTCGGAGATAATTTTTAATAGTGGGTTGGGTGGGTTGGTCCTGACTGTTGTGCTGCTGGGTCAGATGCAGTGCCCCTTTCCCTTTAAGTGAATGAAACCTGCCTGGCTGGGTGGGGGCATTTTTTTTCCCGTTGGAGTTTTGGGACCTCCCTCGCAGGGGCCCGGGAGGCCTGCTGCAGTTTTCCCTTCTTTTTATGTTCTTTATAGAGACAGCCAATCAGGTCCCCTCCCGGGCTGGAAAGGGGGGCCAGGCCAGCCTGCCCCATCACTTTCCATTTAAAAAGGGGGAGTGTTAGTATGACATCAGTGAATCTAGGTTTTCGCTGTTTGCTGTAGCGGCTCAATTTAACTGGTGCCCCCAAAAGGTGTAAGGGCCCCAGTTTTTTTAATTTGGCCACACCGAGTGTTAAGGCATTCATACTGCCCGGCATCTCGGGCCAATCTTGCAAAATTTGGAGGCAAAAATAAAAATAAATATACTTTGGAGAGTTGTAAGAAACTATATATATTTTGGACCTTTTAAAGGGGTTTAAAAACACTTTAAATTTTGGAAATTTTCCCAAACAAAAGGGAGAAGGGAGTGCCAGAGAGAATGTAAACAAACTGGGTGGTTATGTTATTTTCCTTATTTATCGGTTCCATTAAAATGGGTTTTTTACTTAAAATTTAGGGAAAAAGGAGATACTTATAGACTATAATGATACTTCTCATGCTTAGCTGCTGCATCTGAAACTTTTTCCCCTCCCCAAGGGTTATTTAAACCACCATGTTATACAAAAAATATAATTCATGGATCAACATATACAGATCTTTTTATAAACATACAAAAGATCAGTATGGTGGCTCACCCCCTCTAAACATCCCATTTTCTCCACATCCTCCAAACCCCCAGTTTTTTGATACACTGAAGATCAAGAATATCATGGTAAACGATCTACAACAAACCCATTACCTCTGGACACTCATTCTTGCCCAGAACACAATTTAAAGGAAAGAGCAAAACCTTATACCAGCTCACTGCAGTCATGTTGCCAGGAGGAGAGGAGGTGGGAAGCAGGAGATTCTAAGCCCTCCCCTCCAAAAAAAAAACAAACCTATCCTTTTGAATCCTCTTCATTTCTCAATATATCTTATGTAATTACAATGAGACATGCAATTTAAAAACTAATTATTATGAAAATTTTTTTATATTTAAAACCCTATTGAGAAATCAAGAAATTTAGCTTTTTTTAAGTCTTTGGGGGGGGCCCTGACCTAAGCCCCTTTTAACAAACTTAATAATTAATATAATTAGGTTTCTGTTTTAATTACTACAATAATCGGGGTTTCCATACCCCCCATGAAGTCCATAATCCCCCATAATAGTGGTAATGTATTGGGAAAGACGGGGACCCAGAATGAAATTTTTGAATACAGGGGACCACTGAGTATCAGCTACCCGATTGGGCCGTGTGTTTGGGTTTTTTTGGGCCCTTTTTAAACTATCAGCCGTTTTAGGTTTTGGGCCTAAACCAGACCTGTCCACCTGCCCGCCCAGCCTCCTGCGCCGCCGTGACCCGTCAGTTTTTTACCATTGAAAATTCCCTGCGCTATAAAACATTTCACAGAAAATTTCGGTTCTTCATTTTTTTCACTGTTAAGCCACCATGGGTGCAAAGAAACCATGCCTTTAGGGGTTAAAAGGGGAAGACCTTGATGAAAAAGGTTGTATAGACCTTGCAGGGGTTAAACATTATATAACCTTGCAAGTGTTAAAAAAACTGGTTTAAGATTGCAAGTTTCAAAATTGTATAGACCTTTCAAGGTTACAACACTGGTTTATAACCTTCAGGTGTTCCCTTTTTTAGACCTTGAATGTTACAACACTGGGTTTTAAAAATTGAAGTGTTCAAAATGGGAAGCCCCTTGGGCAGGGTGTTTTCCACTGGGTTTATAGCCCCTTTAGGTGTTACAACATGGTTTTAGACCGAGGGGTTAAACACTGGTTGTATCCTTTCAGGTGACAAATGGTTTTTAGACCTTTCAGGGGTTCAACACTGGTTTTATAGCCCCCGAGGTGTTACAACTTGGAAGACCTTGAGGGGTTTAAAAAAATGGTTTTAGACCTTGCAGGGGTTAAACATTTTATAGCCCCTTTCAGGTGTTACAACCTGGTTTATAATTTCAGTGTTACAACACGGTTGTATAGACCTTGCAGGTGTTTTAACACTGGTTATTAGCCCCTTTCAGGGGTTACAAAACTGGTTTTTTAGCCCCTTTCAGGGGGTTACAAAACGGTTGTATAGCCCCCAGTGTTACAACCTTGGGGTTTTTAGACCTTGGGGGTTCAAAAGGGTTTTATAACCTTGGGGGTTTTTAAACATGGTTTTAGCCTTGCAAGGGGGTTACAACACTGGTTTTATAGACCTTGCAGGTGTTCAACACTTTAATAGACCTTGAGGGTTTTCACATGGTTTTAGACCTTTAGGTGTTAAACACGGGTTTAAGCCTTTCAGGTGTTACAACACGGTTTAAGACCTTGCAAGGTTACAACATTGGGTTTTAGATTGAAGGCACATGGTTTATAGCCTTGCAAAGGGACAACACTGGTTATATAGACCTTCAGTGTTAAAAATGGTTTATAGACTTTCCAGTTTAAACACTGGTTTTTAGATTGCAAGTGTTACAAAATTTGGGTTTATGCCTTGCAGGTTTAAAATGGGTTTTATAGCCTTGCAAGTGTTACAACCTGGTTTATAGACCTTTCAAGTGTTCAACATGGTTGTATAACCCTTTCAGGTGTTATAACACTGTTTTTAGCCCCCGCAGGGGACAAAACTGGTTTATAGCCCTTTCAGGGGTTACAAAACTGGGAAGCCCCTTTGGGGGTTTCAACCTTTGGGTTTTATAGACCTTCAGGGACAAACAGGTTGTATGACCCTTTCGGGGGTTAAACATGGTTTATAGACCCTTTCAAGTGTTCAAATGGGTTTTATAGATTGCAGGGGTTCAACACTGGTTAATAGACCTTGCAGGGGTTTTTAAAACTTTATATGACTTTGGGGGTTCAACCTGGTTTATAGACCTTCGGGGGTTCAACCCGGTTTTGTTTGGAAAGTTAAAAATGGTTTATAGACCCGAATGTTAAACACTGGGTTTTTAGACCGCAAGGGTTTCAACACTGGTTATATAGACCTTGCAAGTGTTCCCTGGTTATATAGACTTTCCCGTGTTCCAAATTTAAAAGACCTTGCAAGTGTTAAACATTTGGGTTTGATTTAGGTGTTCAAAACTGGTTGTATAGCCTTGCAGGTGTTTAACATTTAGTACCTTGGGAGTGACAAAACTGGTTGTATAGCCCCTTTCAGGTGTTAAAAAATGGTTGAAAATGAGTGTTAAAAACGGTTTTTAAGCCCTTGCAGGGTTTAAAATTTTTTTATGACCTTGCGGGGAAAAACTGGTTATATAGACCTTAAAAAGACACAGGTTTATAGACCTGCAAGTTCAACACTGGTTTATAGACCTTGGGTTACAACACTGGTTATATAGACCTTCGGGGTTCAACATGGTTTATGGACCTTTCAGGGGTTAAAAACGGGTTTAAGACCTTTCAAATGTTACAACATTTTATAGACCCTTTGGGGGGTTCAACACTGTTTATAGACCTTGCAGGTGTTAAATCACTGGTTTATAGACCTTGCAAGTGTTACAACATGTTTTAGACCTTGCAAGTGTTACAACACTGGTTATATAGACCTTGGGTGTTAAACAATGGTTTATAGACCTTGCAAGTGTTACAACATTTTTTATAACCTTTTTCAAAGGTTTTTAAGAAAACACTGGTTATATAGCCTTGCAAGTGTTAAAAACTGGTTTATAGACCTTTCAAAGTGTTTTAAACACTGGTTTATAGCCTTGCAGGGTTACAAACGGTTGTATAGACCCTTTGGGAAGGGGTTTAAACACTGGGTTTATATAGACCTTCAAGTGTTACAAACACTGTTTTAAGACCTTTCAGGGTTACAACACAAAGACCGCAGGGGTTACAACACTGGCTGCAAAAACACCTGTCTTGGTGTTAAAACCAGGGTGTTAAATTTTTACCTAACAAATTTCACATTTTTTTTTTCTGGTGACCTCCATAAACTTTTCCCTCCAGGGTTTCCTGATGACCTTCCAGTGGTACCCTGGTGCCTCCCGTATACCTTTTGGTGACTTCCAGTGGAAAATTTTTGGTGACTTACTGATTCTTTTGGTTTCCTCCCGTTTTACCTGGTGACTTAAAACCTTTGGACCTCCAAAGGTACCTGGTGGCCTCCCGTAACCGACCCCCCGTGGACCTGGTGACCTCCAGTGGTACCTGGGACCTCCCGGGGACCTGGTTCCTCCCGTTACCTGGTGACCCCAGTGGTACCTGGTGACTTCCCGTGGTACCTGGTGACCCTTGGGGTACCTGGTGACTTCCAGTGGACCTGGTGATGGGGATGGGGATCCAAGGTGAAACCTAATGACCTCTAGTTTTGGGAAACCGGGTTCCCGGGATTCCAGTGATTTGGGACTTCCAGTGGACTGGTGACCTCCAGGAAACCTGGACCCCGGGGACCTGGGCCCCAAGAAAAAAGAACTTACAGTGTACCTGGTGACTTAAATATACCTGGGACTTCAGTGAACCTGGTGTTCGGGAAATGGGTCTTCTCATGGGATCCCCAGTGGTACCTGGTGACTTATTAAACCTGGTGATTTTACAGTGAAAACCCGCATTTAAAATGAACCTGGTGACTTGAGGATTTTCCCGGGGACCTCCGTATACCTGGTGACTTACAGTGCTATGTGGTGACCTCCGTGGTACCTGGTGACTTGCATTGATACCTGGGGACTTTTAAATTTATACCTGGGACTTACAGTGGGACCCCCTTTCTTACAATGATACCTGGTGACTTTTTTTGGGGGTGAGGGGTTAATTTGCCCCGGGGCCCCCCAAAAAGGGGGGTTTTCCTGGGGACTTCAGTGGCCCCCTTTTGGTGGACCTTTTTTCCCCGTGGCCTGGGTGAAAATTACAAATTTAAAAACCTGTTTTTTTAAAAAAAAATTTTTTCAAAAGGGGGCCCCTGTTTTTTTTTTTTTGGGAAATAAAAATTATAAAAATTTTTTTGTATAATTGGGGGGCCAAATTTCCCCAATTTTTATTTTACCCATTTTAAATTGGGTAAAAGGGGTTTTTTTTAAAAAAAAATTGGTAAATTTTATTTTGTTTTGTACCAATGAAGAAAAAAAGAATTTCTAGCAAAAAAAGCGGGAGTTTGGTTTTTAATGGAAAATAATTGGTAAAAAATTTTTTTAAGCTAAATTGGGCAAAATTGCCAATACGTATATATCGCCGAGACTGCTAGATTTGCGGGGCATAATTTAAAGGTTTCCATAAATTTTCGTACTTTTCTTTTCATTACCATTGAGAAAAAAAATTATCATTTTAAAGAATTTTTTTTTAAAATTTTACACTGAGAGCAAGTTTTGAGGGGGGTCTTAAGGAAAGGGTTATGGTATTTAGCTTTATAAAACACAGATGTCAGTAGCAATTGAAGTATGGGTACAGTGGACCCGGTTCGATATTTTTTTGTTCGGGAATGTGTTCGGCCATTCCCAAAATTTTTCCCCTGGAAAAGAAAATAGTTCCTTTTTAAACCCCCCAAAAAAAAAACTTTCAAAAGCATTTAAAAAAAAAACTTAAAAAAAGGGGGATTTTGGGGACCATTAAATTTAGGGGGCCCCGTATACCCCAAAAGGGTTTTGTGCAATTTAAAAGGGAAAACTTGTTTTTTTTCTCTGGGTTGGAACCAAGGGCAGACCCTTTTAAAAAGGTTAATGAATACTGCAAAACACCAAATTTTAATTTAAAAATGGCAAGACGACTTGGTGGTTTTTTTGAGTCAATGTTAGGATTTCGGCAGCTCCCCAAATCAAAATTATTAAGTGTTTTTTGTAACGAAGTTTTTTTTTGGGGGCTCAACCGGGCTAATCTAATTTCATTGCCCCGGGAAAAATTCTTTGGAAAAACCCCCCTTCTGGAACGAGTTATTGTGAAAAATTTGGGGGCCCCTGGGGACCACCTTTTAAAGGCTGGCAATAAAACATATTGTCAAATTTTGAACAAGAAAAAAAAATATAGAGGAACAAAAACGCGGAAAAAACCCTGGGGCCCATTCCCCCAGGTGTTTGAGCCCCACCGGAGGCTTGGGGGCCAGTCCCGGTTTTTCACCAAGAACAAACCCCGCATGTCATCCCGACATTTCACACTTAATTATAATTGTTTGGAGTTTGTTCATTGTGTGACTTTGTAACCCGGGGGCCCAAAAAAATTCCCCCTTTCCCCCGGGATGAAAAAAGGGAAAAACCGAGAACAAGAAGGAAATAATACAAAAAAACAGTGGTGTGAAATGTTGGGGTTAAAAGGGTATTTCAAAAAAAGGGAACTTGCCCTTCCAACTTGAAAGAAAAATTGGAAGGGGTTGAAAAATTTACTGGGGAAAACCCAAAAAAAAAACCCCCAAAAATGAAGAGAGAAAGTTTTCGGGGGATCAAATAAAATTTTATATTGGGGGGGGGAAAATTTTTAAAAAGGGAAGGAAATTTCTTCCCTCTTGGAAAAAGCCGAACCAGTGTTTTTAATGGTATAATTTAAAACCCAAAATGGTTTGGGGGAAAAAATTTTTCTACAAAAGGGGGGGATGGTAGGTGATTCCAACGGCAGTGAAAAACATAAAAGGTTTCAGGACAAATAAAAAACTGAAAAAAAGAAACCTGGAAAGGGTTAATTGGATAAAACAAGTGTTTTAGAAAAACCCAGGGAAAAAACCCTTACTCAAGGGAAAAACCTAGGAAAAACCAAAAAACAGGGTAATCCAGTTTTAAAATTTTGTAAATTTTTTAAAATTAATCTTTTGGTTTTCACCCGAAAACCCAAGTGTTAAAAAAAAAAAATTTTAAAAAGGTGTTGTTTGTGGGGGGCACCGTCAGGGTCCAAAAAAACCCCATTATGGACCTAAATTTTTGGGCCCCGTGTGAAAAAAAATAAGGAAAATTTACCCAAGTGCCTCCTGTTACTGGACAATGTCCCAAAACCCAAAAAAAAAGACCTTTTTGGCTTAAAAATAAAAGAAATTTTGCCCCCAAACCCCTCCTTGCCTGGAATAGGGCATTTTTCAAAAATTTTAACAAAAAATTGTTTGAAAATGCTTTGAGGTGACCCCGACACTAAAATTTACCCTTAGAATTTGGAAGAAAACTTAATTCTAAGCTCAAGGCCCCTTTTATAAGGCGGGAGGGGTGCTTCCGGACTTTTAATTCTTGGGGACCATTTTGGCCGGTTTTTTCCCCAAAAGGGGTTTTTTTGGGTTTTTAGGTGACCCCGATGACCCCCCCCGTTTGGGGGGGGTTTTTCATTAGAATCCCTGGGTTTGGGGGGAATAATTGGAAGATTTTGAACCCCAAAGGGGGGCCAAAAGAAAGCTGAACATTTAAAAAGGGGAAAACTCGACCGATTTGAGGCTTTGATTCCAGGAAAGGAGGAGGAAGTGGGGGGAAACCCCCCAAGGGGGCCCCAAATTACACGTTGACCTACTGCCCCCCCCCAAATATATACATTTTATTTTTTTTCCCCCAAATTTGGAATTTGGCCTGAATGGGCCCCGGGGCATGAAAATTAAAACGGTGTTCCCCTTTTTTTTAAAAAATCCTTGGGGAAAAAATCCCTTTTTGGGGCCCCTTTTAAAAAAAACCCTTACAAAAAAAAAAACCCTTTAGATGGGTTTGGGGTATTCCCGGGCCCCAAGGGGGGTTTTATGGTTGGGGCGGGCCCTTTTTGCCCCCCCCCGGGGGGTCAGCGCTGGTTGACCACCCGGCCCCGGGGGTTTGGGTTGGGCCCCCTGGCTGGCCACGGGGGCCTGGCCCCCCCTGGGCCGATGGCGGAAAAAGTTTTTTGATTGGCTGCTATTCTGTCTGCTGCTGTATCATCTTTTTCTCTTTTTCTTACTGTCTTATTTCACAGGAACCTACGAAATACAATTTTCATATGAAATTACCGGGTAAATAAAAAAATCGAAAAGGGTTTAAAAGTCTTGGGACCCCTTTTTAAAACCATTGGTTTTGACTACTTCGGGGGAAAAGGGGGAAAAAAGGGGGGAAAAACCCCCTGCGAAAAAAAAACCAGACAAAAGAAAGCGAAAAAAAACGACGATACGAAAGAGACTTTTGGGAAAAAATAAAGGGAAGAATTTAAAATACAAATTAAACTTAATTTCTGGCGTAAGAAAAAAAAAACTCCCCTCCCCCTTTTTTTCCCCAAAAAACGCCCCCATTATTATAATGAATGAGTAAGGGATTTTCCCCAAAAACTTAATTTTTTTTATTTTATTTTTATTATTATTTTTTTTATTATTAAATTTTACATTATTTTTTATTATTTAACAATTTAGTACCTAAATTGTTCAAACAAAGAGGCTATGAAAACAAAAATTTAAATTGTAATTTTTTAGAAATTAAAAAAATTTTATAAAATAATAAAAAAAAAATAAAAAAGGGTTTTGGGAACAATTTTCAAAAAAGGGGGATTTGTTGCTGTATGGATCCAGGGAAAAAAGGTGTGGTGGCAAACCCGGGGCCCCAATTCTGCCCATTTCAGAAATGCCCCAAAAAAATTTTTAATTTAAACTTAAAAAAAGGCTTTTATTTCTATAAAAAAAAAAAAAAATTTTAAAATTTGGGGGTGATAAACTTTTAAAATTTTTGGGCCTTTAAAAGGGGGGGGGAAAGGGGGTCTTTCAAATTGGAGAACAAAAGTGGGAAAATGACAAAAAGGGTTTTGGAGAAAAAAACCAAAACCCCCGGGGAAAAAGGGAAAAAACCCCGGGGGTGTTCAGTGGGGAAAAAAAAATTTTTTTTTCAGGAAAAAAAGTTAAGGGCCCAAAAAGGGACTGTGGCCCTTTTTTTTTGTTATGTCCGGGACTCTAGTGGTCCTAGTGGGAAAAAACCAAAAGAAAAAACCCCGAACCTCCTGGTTTCCCTGAATCCCTTCATAAATGTTACCTTGCTCACACTCCAATAGCACATCAAATCCTAAAAATCATTTGTCTCCATTTACTCCTATCAAATATGCTGGAAGTCCAAGCCCCTCGCACACAAAACGTCCTTTACCCCCTCTTTCCAACCTTTCCTAGGCTGACTCCTACCCCACCTTCCCTCCACTACAGATTTATACATTCTTGAAGTCATTCTATTTTGTTCCATCCTCTCTTCATGTCCAAACCACCTCAACAACCCCTCCTCAGCCCTCTGGATGATAGTTTTGGTAATCCACTGCATTCCTGCCTTCTTGCTGCAGCATTTACAACCCATGCTTCACACCCATGTAAGAGTGTTGGCACAATTATACTCACATACATTCCGTTCTTTGTCTCCACGGATACCTGAATGCACCACTCACCTTTTTTCCTTTATCAATTCTATGGTTAATCTCATTCTTCATAAACCCATCCACTGACAAGTCAACTCCCAAATATCTGAAAACATTCACTTCTTCCATAATCTCTCCAATGTGATATCCAATTTTTCTGTATCTAAATTGTCTGATACCCTCATCACCTTACTCTTATCTATGTTCACTTTCAACTTTCTATCTTTACACACCCTCCTAAACTCGTCCACTAACTTCTGCAACGTTTCTTTATAATCCCCAAAAACACACTATCATCAGCAAAAAGTAACAGAAAATGTCAGGTAACAATTTATTTCTTCAGTAAAAGAGAGCAAACATTTTGCTGTTCGGCTTGATGAGACTACAAATTTTTGTAGCAATTTATAGCTGATGGTGTGTTTTTGCTACAAAGATTACAATGCAATTGAAGAGGAAATCTTGTTTTGTTCTCTTCTGGAGTTGAGAGTTGATGGCATTGATGTCTTCAACAAGGTTAATGAATACTTCAAAACACCAAGTGTTAACCCGTAAACGGTCCACACGTATATATACGTTAGTACTGCTACTGCCCCAAATGTATATTTACGTTTTATTTTTCCTGCCTCCAAATTTGGCACGATTGGCCTGAGATGCCTGGTCAGCATAGAATGGGTCTTAGTCCTTGGTGTATGCTGTGTTAAAAAAATCTGGGACCACTTAGTACCTTTTGGGAGGACCAGTTCAATTGAGTGCCAGCTAGAGCAAACAGCGCGCCAAACACCTGGGATTCACTGATTTCATGTAGTAATAACTCTCCCATTTTAAGTGGAAAGTGATGTTGACCCCGAGTTTAGTGGATCTGAGGTGGATATGGCCATAAGTGGTCGAGGAAATATCAAAAACCTTGATAATAACCCATGTGCAACATTTGTGCAACATCCTTTTAGAATGTCTTGCAACCTATGCCTGTCTATCTGTCTCTGTCTATCTCTATCTGATTCTGTCTATCTCTGTCTCACAGGTACACAAATACAATTATTCATAGTGTAAATTTCCTAGGATAACCCAAAAAATCCAGACAAAATGCTTGTAGTTATAATGTGTAAACATGACTGGCAGATACGTATTTACACTTGCTCAGGAACCAGTCGTATTTGTTCAGGAGTAGATCTCTCATGAGACAGGAGAGCTAGTTGCTACATGGACAGACAGATAGACAGAGAGCTTGACAGACAGGCTGATAGACAGAGAGCTTGACAGACAGGCTGATAGACAGAGAGCTTGATAGATAAAGAGCTTGACAGACAGAGAGCTTGACAGATAGACAGAGAGCTTGACAGATAGACAGAGAGCTTGACAGATAGACAGAGAGCTTGACAGACAGATAGACAGAGAGCTTGACAAACAGACTGAAAGCTTGACAGACAGAGAGCTTGACAAACAGACATATAGAGAGCTTGGCAGACAGACAGATAGACAGAGAGCTTGAAAGACACAGATAGACAGAGTTTGACAGACAGATATGGTTTTGTAACAGTGAAAACAGAGGGGGATGCTCATCAAATGTCACCCCTTATCTTATCTTATCACTGCACCCTTGCGTATGCTCATCAAATGTCACCAATTATCTTATCTTATCACTGTCAGCAGTGGACTGACTTGTTTTACATCATGCTTCAAGGGAACTTATTATTCTTATTCTTATTATTATTTTCATTATTATTATTATTATTATTATTATTATTATTATTATTATTATGTATTATTATATACTCCCACGTATCCAAACCATTGCTAGAACTTATAAATACTTTGTATATATTCCTAGACATTAGTAAATGACCAAAGCAGGTGTAAATGTCCACCTGTCTGTGTTTGTGACAATTTGAGTACAATTTCAGTACCTAATATTAGTCTTAGAACAAAGAACTACTATAAATTGTACTTATCAGAACATAAAAATAAAATAAAATAATATAAAAACGAGAAAAAAGGTATATCGGCAACACTTCTGCAAGCGGCAGGACTCGATGTTGCTGTAATGCGAGCATTCAGTGCCAACTTCTCTGCCTCATATATCGGTAAGTACTGAGCCTAATTTTTTTTTATGCTATTACACTTAGAAAAATGTGCTCTTTATTTCTAAAAAATTTTTTTTTTTTTTCCAAAATATTCAGGGCACTGGGGTAGTAAACGTATATATACGTTTGGACTGTTTACGGGTTAATTTAAAGTGGAAAGACTGTACTGCTGTGTGTGTGTGGTAGAGTTATGCACATAAATAACAAATCTGTTAAAAATCCTCAGTTTTGTGCCATACACTGTTGCTCTTTGAATTGAAGATATAGGAAACAATTTTTATTTTAACAAGTCGGTCATTTCCCACCGAGGCAGGTGACCCAAAAAAGAAAGAAAACCCAAAAAAAAAGAAAAACACATTCATTATTCAACACTTTCACCATCACTCATACATAATCAGTCTTTCTCTATGCCTTTTCAAAATCCATAAATGTAATAAAAACTTCCCTACCTTTATCTAAATACAGTGGACCCTGAGTTTCGTAAACCCCAGAAATCGTACAATTATGTAAGTATAATATTGTCAGTGCTTGTGGAAGTGTATTTTTGGGGGTCTGAAATAGACTAACCTACGTGACATTTTTCCTTAAGGGAGTAAATTCGTTCGGTAATGGCGCTTGAGCAGACTTCAGGAGTGAAGTTTTTACGAAACTCGGGGGTCCACTGTACTGTTCACATATATGCTTCACTGTAAACACTTGATCTACACATCCCCTACCCATTCTAAAGCCTCCTTGTTCATCTGCAATCCTGCTTTCTGTCTTACCTCTAATTCTTTCAATAATAACCCTACTGTACACTTTACCTGGTATACTCAGTAAGCTTATTCCCCTATAATTTTTACAATCTCTTTTGTCTCCCTTCCCTTTATATAAAGGAACTATACACACTCTCTGCCAATCCCTAGGTACCTTCCCCTCTTTCATACATTTACTGAACAAAAACGCCAACCACTCCAACACTATATCCCCCCTTCTGCTTTTAACATTTCTGTCATGATCCCATCAGTTCCAGCTGCTTTACCCCCTTTCTTTCTATGTAATGCCTCACGCACCTCCCCCACACTCACATCTGGCTCTTAGTCACTCCTAAAAGATGGTATACCTCCCTGGCCAGTGCATGAAATTACTGCCTCCCTTTCTTCATCAATATTTAAAAGTTCCCACGAATATTCCCGCCATCTTCCCAATACCTCCAACTCCCCATCTACTAACTCCTCTACTCTGTTTTTAACTGACAAATCCATTCATTCCCTAGGTTTTCTTAACCTGTTTATCTCACTCCAATTTTTTTCTTATTCTCAGCAAAATTTGTTGACAGTGCCTCTCCCACTCTATCATTTTAACTCCTTTTGCACTCTCTCACCACTCTCTTTACCTTTCATTTACTCTATATACTCTGCCCTTCTTATATTTTTATACTTTGTAGAAAGCTCTCATAAGTGACCTTATTCTCTTTTATCACACCCTTTACCTCAGCATTCCACCACTCACTCCTCTTTCCTCCTGCACCCACCCTCCTATAGCCACAAACTTCTGCCTCACATTCTAACACTGAATTTTTAAAACTATGCCACCCGTCTTCAACCCCACATTACCTATACTTGTACTAGCCCACTTTCTGCCAATAGCTGCTTATATCTCACCCTAACTTTCTTCTCCCCTTTGTTTATAAACTTTCACCTCTCTCTTACTTAATGTTGCCATTTTCCTTTGCCCCATCTACCTTTTACTCTAACTGTATATACAACTAAATAATCTGATATATCTTTTGCCCCTCTATAAACATGCAAATCCTGAAGCCTACCCATCAACCTTTAACGACCAATACAAAATCTAACAAACTACTTTTATTATGTGCTATATCATATCTTGTATACTTATTTTTCCTCTTTTTCATAAAATATGTATTACTTATTACCAAACCTCTTTCTAAACAGTTTAGTTAAATGTCCCCCCCATTTTCATTTACCCTGGCACCACAAATTTACCTACTACTCCCTTCACAACAATTTTGCTCACTTTAGCATTTAAGTCCCCAACCACAAGTTGAATACGGCCATCATGTACACTTGGAAACAGTGCCGCTGAACTGGAATGCTTCGAGTTATTCTTCGATGAACCGCAAAGTTGGCGGTGGATGCTCACCTGATGGCAACATGGAGTAGTGCCACTTGCAGAAATGTTGCTGATATAACTTTTTTCTCATTTTTATTTTAACTTATATAATTTTTATGTTCTGATAATTACAATTTGTAATAGTTCTTGTGATTTAATAACCAATCTTTGTTCTGACACTAATATTAGGTACTGAAATAGTACTCAAATAGTCACAAACACACTGATAGGTGAAATTTTCACCTACCTTGGTCACATACTATTGTCTAGAAATATATACTACATAGTATTTATAGGTTCCAGCAATGTTTTAGACATGCTTGAGTATATATGAAACTCCTTGAAGCATGGTGATTGTGCACTGCCTTGGCTTTATTTGTTTTCACTGTTACACATAAACATGTTTGTCTATCTATCTATCACTGTCTGTGTCTATCTGTCTATCTAGCTCTGTCTCTGTTTATCTGTCTCTTCCTGTCTCTCTGTCTGCTTGTCTCAGTATCACAGAGAACCACCCATGAACCAACAGGTATTACACACGATGCAGAGTCGTCACGTCTGATTCCTAAAAGTGGAAAAGCATATTACTTGTCAGTCATGCTTATTTTGCCCTATATCTACAAGCACAGTATAACACTTTGCCTGAATTTTTGGGCTATCCTAAGTAATTTACTCCATGAATAATAACTGTATTTATGTGTACCTCTGAGACTGAGATAGACAGAGACAGGGATAGACAGAGATATATACAGACAGGCAGACAGAGATAGAGACAGCCAAAGTCAATCAGCCAGCCACTCACCCATCCAGCATCTGGCCAGCAAAGCCAGCCAGCTGGCATGCCAAACACGTATTAAACATGTTCCCGAATTGTTTCTCTTTACTTAGAGCATAGGTTATAGGACATTCTGGCAGGATGACACTACCAGTGGTATCAAAATTGAAAGGATGTTGCACAAATGTTGCACATGGGTTATTATCGAGGTTTTTGATATTTCCTCGACCACTTGTGGCCACATCCATCTCAAAGCCACTAAACTCAGGGTCAACATCACTTTCCTCTTAAAAGGGGAGTGTTAATACAACATGACATCAGTGAATCCCTGGTGTTTGCCGAACTGTTTGCTCTAGCTGGCACTCAATTGAACTGGTGCTCCCACAAGGTACTAAGTGGTCCCAGATTTTTTTAATACTGTGCACACCAAGTGTTAAGACCCATTCTATACTGACCAAGCATCTCAGGCCAATCGTGCCAAATTTGGAGGCAGGACAATTAAAATGTGAATCTACATTTGGAGTGCTAGCTGTAACAACTTAGATATATGTTTGGACATTTAAGTGGTTAAACTGATTTAGTGATCTTAGGTTAATTGGAATTTCTTGAATAGTTTCAAACTGGTTCTATTATTTCAGGCTGGGAAAGATTATAAGAGATGGTGAAAAAACTGCAAGTAGTTGGATGAGTTGGTTTTGTTTATTATAGCATAGTGTTTATTTAGTTATGTTTGGCAGACAAGGGACCTTTTACTAGTGTGACCAATGAATTCCAGATCTTGAGGCCCTTTATGTGCTTTAGTATTTTTGCAAAGGGTGAGATGGACACGAGGGATGTGGAAGAGAGGTTTGTGTTGTGTCTGTGTGTTATGTTGTAGCAGTCAAGGAGAAATGTGAGGGGAAGGTTTATATTGGAGTTCAATGTTTTATGTATTTAATAGGCACAATAATATGAGTGCATATTTTGTATATTAACCCTTTTGAGGTCTGTGCTGTAGTACTATGGCTTTGAGGTCACTGTCAGTGCCATAGTACTTTGCCATAAGCTCAGCTCACTCACATAAGCTGTGAGTGGTAAATCTGGGCCTTGATATGAGAGGATGGGTCTGTGCTAAGTGTCCACCATATAAAAAAAATCCTGCAGCATGCAGTCCATAATGGGAAAAATAAATTGCAGCCGCCATGTTTTTGGTTTGGAACAGCAATTTTGTGGTGTATTTTTTTACTTTTATGGTTGTATCCTTGGTCACATTTGATAGAATGGAAGGCTTATTACAGAAATGGAGATGATTTTGATTAGTTTCAGGATTGAAAGTAGCTTGAAATTGAGCGTATATTTTTAGAAATGTTTGATTTTTCCGATATTCCAGAATACACAAATTACCTCACTCGTCCAATACACGTCCAACTGGTCAGTCTGATAACGTTCACAAAAGTGCTGATATTGTTTATACATTTATTACAATAATACAGTATTCTGCATAACAGTAAATCTTCTGTTTTTTATGTGAGTAAAAATTCAGAACGGAATGCAAGCATAATATAGGAGAGGCCTGAGGACATAACTAATGAACAGAAGAAATAGTGTTTAGTGCCAGGAATGTCTACACTGTTTATTCTGGACCATATTTTTATATTGGCAATTTTTTAATTTTTGTGTGAAATTGGCCAAATTACTAATTTCTGGTCAATTTATTGGGTATTTGAAACAGGTAACTAGATTGGTTCTTTTTCTCAGTCGATTAAATAGAAGGAATACTAGGTCGACTGGAACAATGGAATTAGTTGAAAATAGTGCTCAGTGTTGGCAAAATCGCCCATGTATAAAGGTTGCCCAGACCACTAAGTTTGCAAGAGAGTAATTTCAGAAGTTTTCCATCAAATTTCACACTTTTTGTTTCATTACCTTTAGAAAAAGATTGTCTATCATTTCATAAAAATATGTTTCTTTTCTAAATTCTCTAACCCTGAGAGCAATTCTTAGATGAGGGGTTCCAGCCCTGAAAGGGTTATCAAGTTCAAACTCTTGAAGAGCAGAAGGGGAGGGGTGTTGTCTGGTATAGGAATTGGTGATAATATGTGCATCAACTTTTTTGTTGGGTTATTAACCTTTTCAGGGTCAGAACCTCTGATCTGAGAATTGCTCTCAGGGTTGGAGAATTTTGAAATAACGTTTTTTTAAGATATGATAGAGAATTTTTTGGGGAAGGCAGTGAAACCAAAAGTATGAAATTTGATGGAAAACCTAGGGAATTATGCTCTCGCAAAGTTAGCGGTCTTTGTGATATATATGCATCGGTGATTTCACCCACCTTGAGCCCTATTTTTGGCCAATTCCATATATCTTCTATTCTGTCAAATAAATGAGACCAAAAACCGAGAATACAACCATTAAAACTGGATGAAAATACACAGCAAAGTTGCTATTTTAAACCAAAAACACTGAGTTTTTTCTCCTATAGTGCACACTTACCACACAAACCCATTCTCTCATATCTAGATCTAAATTTACTGCTTCCAGATTATCTTAGTGAGTTTAATATCTTTATTTTGCAGCCCATACCCATCCTGTGGGGGGTAGTCGCCCATACATCCTTGCGGTAGTCACCCCATACCCATCCTTGGGGTAGTCACCCCATACCCACCAAGGCAGGGTGGCGAAAGAATACTTCATCATCATTCACTTCCATCACTGTCTTGCCAGAGGGTGCTTTACACTACAGTTATAAAACTGCAACATTAACATCCCTCCTTCAGAGTGCAGACACTGTACTTCCCGTCTCCAGGACTCAAGTCTGACCTGCTGGTTTCCCTGAATCCCTTCATAAATGTTACTTTGCTCACACTCCAACAGCACGTCAAGTATTAAAAACCATTTGTCTCCATTCACTCCTATCAAATACGCACATGCATGCTTGCTGGAAATCCAAGCCCCTCGCACACAAAACCTCTTTTACCGCCTCCCTCCAACCTTTCCTAGGCCGACCCCTACCCCGCCTTCCCTCCACTACAGATTTATACACTCGAGGTCATTCTGTTTCGTTCCGTTCTCTCTACCTGTCCGAACCACCTCAACAACCCCTCCTCAGCCCTCTGGATAATAGTTTTGGTAATCCCGCACCTCCTCCTAATTTCCAAACTCCGAATTCTCTGCATTATATTCACACCACACATTGACCTCAGATATGACATCTCCACTGCCTCCAGCCTTCTCTTCGTTGCAACATTCATCACCTTCACACCCATATAAGAGTGTTGGTATAACTATACTCTCATACATTCCCCTCTTTACTTCCATGGACAAAGTTCTTTGTCTGCACAGACTCCGAAGTGCACCACTCACCCTTTTCCCCTCATCAATTCTATGATTCACCTCATCCTTCATAGACCCATCTGCTGACATGTCCACTCCCAAATATCTGAATACATTCACCTCCTCCATACTCTCTCCCTCCAGTCTGATATCCAATCTTTCGTCACCTAGTGTTTTTGTTATCCTCATCACCTTACTCTTTCCTATATTCACTTTCAATTTTCTTCTTTTACATACCGTACCAAATTCATCCACCAACCTCTGCAAATGCTCTTCAGAATCTCCCAAAACACAATGTCATCAGCAAAAAGCAACTGTGACAACTCCCACTTTGTATTTGATTCTTTGTCTTTTAACCCCCCACCTCTTGCCAAGATCCTCGCATTCAATTCTCATACAGCCCCATCTATAAATATATTGAACAACCACAGTGACATCACACATCCTTGTCTAAGGCCTACTTTTACTGAAAAATAATCTCCCTCTCTCCTACACACTCTAACCTGAGCCTCACTATCCTCATAAAAGCTCTTCACTGCTTTCAGTAACCTACCTCCTATTCCATACACCTGCAACATCTGCCACATTGCCCCCCTATCCACCCTATCATATGCCTTTTCCAAATCCATAAATGCCACAAAAACCTCTTTACCCTTATCCAAATACTGTTCACTTATATGTTTCACTGCAAACACTTGGTCTACACACCCCCTACCTTTCCTAAAGCCACCTTGTTCATCTGCTATTCTGCTCTCCGTCTTGCTCTTATTTCTTTCAATAATAATTCTACCATACACTTTAACCTGGTATACTCAACAGACTTATTCCCCTATAATTTTTGCACTCTCTTTTGTCCCCTTTGCCTTTATACAAAGGAACAATACACACTTTCTACCAGTCCCTAGGTACCTTACCCTCTTCCATACATTTATTAAATAATAGCACCAACCACTCCAAAACTATATCTCTGCCTGCTTTTAACATTTCTACCTTTATCCCATCAATCCCAGCTGCCTTACCCCCTTTCATTCTACCCACTGCCTCACGAACTTCCCCCACACTCACAACTGGCTCTTCCACACTCCTTCAAGATGTTATTCCTCCTTGCCCTATACACGAAATCACAGCTTCCCTGTCTTCATCAACATTTAACAACTCTTCAAAATATTCCCTCCATCTTCACGATACCTCTAACTCTCCATTTAATAACTCTCCTCTCCTATTTTTAACTGTCAAATCCATTTGTTCCCTAGGCTTCCTCAACTTATTAATCTCACTCCAAAACTTTTTCTTATTTTCAACAAAATTTGTTGATAACATCTCACCCACTCTCTCATTTGCTCTCCTTTTACATTGCTTGATCACTCTTTTAACCTCTCTTTTTTTCTTCATATACTCTTCCCTCCTTGCATCACTTCTACTTTGTAAAAACCTCTTATTATACTTAGGACCAACTGAGTCTTCAGGAAGAAGTTGAATAGAGTCGATGTCCTGGCAAGGTCGCTATCGTCAGGGAAACGTCTTCCGCCTGATCAGAACTATGGAATAAAATAATAACTTTCAGGAAGAATAATAATGAAAAAATAAAATAAAAAGTAGTTAACTAAATAAGATAAAAAACCAAGTTTGTTGCAGTGAGAACTTGAGACTTTTCTAAGTCTAGGAGATCTTCGAAAGATGTACTGAAGATATGATGTTTGCTAACCTGGGTAGACGGGATAAGTGTCGCTATGCCCTACTATGTCCCGTCGCCTTGGTTCTACCTTCCGTATATCCAGCGTCTACTGTGGATGACCACGCCAGCAGCAGAACTGGTAATGAAAAAAGAACTGTGGTTACAAGATGGTTATTTTGGATATATAACATTGAAGACAAAGGGTGGTAATTTTGCTTCAGTGTCGTTACTGGTGGCCAGGTTAAATACATACATGAAACAATATTCCTGGTAGATCACCTCACCTGATCAGGAGAAGATTGGAGGTGACGTGATTTCCCAAACTTAAACCCATGCGAGGTGAGGTTAATACTACCAGGAGTTGAATCTAAAGAAACTCAGACACGAACAAATCTGGGATTTTACAGCAACAGTTCCTCGGAGTCTGAACTACCATATGCCCAGTAGATGTCACTGTAACAGTTCCTCGGAGTCTGAACTACCATATGTCCAGTAGACGGTACTGTAACAGTTCCTCGGAGTCTGAACTACCATATGTCCAGTAGATGGCACTGTAACAGTTCCTTGGAGTCTGAACTACCATATGTCCAGTAGACGGCACTGTAACAGTTCCTCGGAATGTGTGACAGGGCCTGTGAAAGTGAAAGAGTGGACTTACAACTTACAGATGTTATGAACAATTTTCAAGACCACTTCGACCAACAACAACTATCTGACTCAGTTATAGTGAACAGCAAACATCTTCCAGCAACTATAGCCCAGGAAACATGTAAACAAACCACCTTACAACTCATCCAACACCATCTTCGTCTTAACATACCAAGTGATGACATAAAGGAGTGTAAAGTGATAGGATACCAACCTGGAAAAAAATCAGTCATACTAAAATTCAACTGTAGCTCTCAGAGAAATAATCTTCTAAAGACTGCTATTAACTTGAAAAGTGAGGTGTATGTAAACGAATGCCTGACCAGACTGCGGCAAAATCTCCTTTACAGACTAAGAAAGTTACGAAATGGCAGGAAAATTCACCAGTGCTTTGCAAGAGATGGAAAAATTGCTGTTAAAAAGAGCCAACAGGGAGGAGATATACTATTTCTACTGAACATGAGCTGAAAAAGTTCCTCAGAGATTCTGGCCTCATTGGCCTCGAATAATGCAGTCTGTACTCACTTTCCACGATTACTGTTATTAAAACTAATTTCTATCAATTTAACCTCTACAAACCTAGTTTTCACTACAATTGACAATCTGACAGCAGTAAATTGTCAAAGTTAACTTAGTGCCATTCTTTAAAACTTTTTTATTGTACTGTATTGTACAGTACTTACCCTATTACTGCCTTATTTTTTGCAGTATTTACCTCATTACTGCCCTAGTTTTCACTACGATTGACAATCCAACAGCAGTAAATTGTCAAAGTCAACATAGTGCCAAACTTTAAAACTTTTTTATTGTACTGTATTGTGCAGTACTTACCCTATTACTGCCTTATTTTTTACAGTATTTACCTCATTACTGCCTTATTTTTTTTTTTTTGCCAATTTTTACAATCTGACAGCAGTAAATTATCAAAGTTAACTTAGTGCTATACTTTAAAACTTTTTTATTGTACTGTATAGGGTAGTACTTACCTTATTACTATCTTATTTTTACAGTATTACCTTATAACTGCCTTATTTTTATTTTGCCAATTTTATACACTTTTATCATTGATTCATTTTTATTAATTAACTATTATTTCAATTTAATATCCTTATTATCGATATTGCCCTATTCTTTAATTTGTATACTTCATTGCCCAATCTTATTTTATCCTTTTACTTTTATTAACCTACTATTACCATATATCCAAGCTTATTATAGTCAGCAATAACTCTACCTCATAGTCTACATTTTTAAATCAACTAATCTTTCTCAATTATTTCAATTCTTTACTATATATATGAAATTCACCACATCATTGTGGTAAATTGTGTGACTTATTTTTTATTACAACCTTATATAGGTGACATATTTTATTTTTCTTATTAAAAGCAACTACCAAATAGTAATTGCAATTATTTGCATATATTTTTTTAAATACATATTTACCATTAACCATTTTCAAACTTTAACTCTTTATAGTGCTACCTCATTTTATAATTATCTTAGTTAATATCTTGTTTTACTTATAATTGAATCATAAGCAATATCTTGTCTACCTTATTTCACTCTAGCTTAATACAAAACCAACATTGGTGCTTCCCTATTTTATAATATTTTCATTTGTAATATTAACTTTTGTAATATTATCTTTTATAATATTATCTTAATAGTTTTATATCTAAATTTTTAATTTTACTTTATTTCATTCTAGCTTAATACTTAACCAATACCAAACTCATTGGTGCTACCCTATTCTTAGTTATTTTATCTTATTAGTTTATATTTAAATTTTTATTTCATCTAGCTTAACCCTTTGGGGGTCGACAGGCCTTCTGAGGAAAGTGTTCCTGGGGTCGAAAAATATTCGGAAAAAAAAAATAATTTTTTCTTATGAAATGATAGTTTTTTTTTCTGAATCTAAATAGCTAAACAAAATTTTTTTTTTTTTTTTCCCAAGTTATTTTCTTATGAAATTTAATTTTTTTTTTTTTTCAAATAACTTTTATGGACTGTGAGACCAATATAAGTGCTGTTTTTCAAATATTCACTCGCTATTTCTTATAAAATAATGCCACAAAGTTTATCACTAGTTTGTTTACAAAACATATTTACAATAATGTACAATGTACAATTATGTTTATAACTATTGTTCAATCATATATATACACATATTGAGTCACTGCAGATGTTTCTAGAAGTTCTGCAGCCTGTGGAAGTCTCTGAAACATGGTTCCATGCACAGTGGTGTTTCACATTCCACACACATAAAACAAGTGTCTTTGCGTTTTTCACATTCTACACACATATAACGAGTGTCTTTGCGTTGCTGTGGGCGTCTTTTTGTATGTGCACAGACATAACACCTCTTCTGAGCCTTTTTCTTGCAAGCAGTAGCAGGCAGTTTTGTTAGGAAGTGTTCACCACCAAGCCTCAGACAAGAGGGTAGTTGTTGGTAATTTCGTGGGCGGTTTTCTATTGCAGGTGGTGTTTCTTGGTACTTGGTGATTATTTGCCTGATAACAGACAAACAAAATTCGCCATATGATGGTTTGTTTGTGGTCTTCAACTTATAAACATTATAAGCATTGGGCATGGAAATGGCCAGAATGTGAAAAAAGAGTTTTATGTACCACTTATAACTCTTTCTAACACAATCAGTAAACCCAATTTGCATGTCACATTTGTCCACTGAACGCATATTGAGAGTGTAGTCCATCACAGCTGCAGGTTTTAGAATGGGTTCATCGGTCTCTCTATTCACCCTGCCACTGGCTGCCATTTCATTAGGGTGAATTGATGACAACAGTGTGACATCTCGTTTGTCATGCCACCGAAATGCCATGATATCATTGGCAGCAAACGCCTGCACCTCACCTCTACGAGTGCCTGCACTGAACCTAGGCATATGCTTACAATTTGCACGCACTGTACCGCACACATCTGTCAAGTTCACTCGCAAAAAATCACTGAGGGAGGGGCTTGTGTACCAGTTATCAGTATATAATATATGCCCCTTGCCAAGATATGGTTCCATCATTGTTCTAACCACATCACCAGAGATACCCAGTAACTTCCTGGTATCTTTCAATGTATTACTTCCAGTGTACACAATAATATCCAATACAAGACCACTGTAGCAATCACAAAGCGCAAACAACTTTATACCAAAGCGTTTCCTCTTGCTTGGTATATACTGCTTGAATGACAGTCTACCTTTGAACAGAATCAGTGACTCATCAATAACAAGCTTCCTGAAGGGATAAAAATACATATTGAACTTCTCTTTCAGATACAGAAACACATTCCTAATCTTATATAACCTGTCGGTTCTGTCAGGCCTGGTTTTGTCCGAAAAATGCAACATGCGTAGAAGCAACACAAATCGATTCACTGGTATAATATCACTGAAAGCTGGTGTTGCAATCAATCTCTCTGTTGACCAATATGATTTGATACAGTGTTTATAAACATGCGGCATAAGCATTATTGTGGGAAAGAAAAGATACATCTCTGCCACAGTTGTCTCCTTCCACTGGTGTAGACGTGATTTTGGTGAAAGAATCGTGTTTGCCATTGTGTAATCGAAGTATCTGTTGCTTTCTCTGATAATAATGTCTATCAGGGGTTCGTCAAAGAATAACTGGAAACATTCCAGTTCAGTGGCATTGTTCCCAAGTGGACAAGATGGGCGTAATCCACTGTGACTTTCATCAAACTGATGGGGATTGGGAATAAAATTGTCAGCTTCCTGCCAATCCCAAGTGCGGTCTGCTGGTGGGTATTGGATATTTACAGGTGGTTGTGGGGTTGTGGAGGTTGTAGTTGTGGGGGTTGGTGGGTGGGTGAGGGTTGCCTTTGTTGTAACTGAGCTGAGTCAGCGGCGTGGGTGCCAGCATGGTCCACTGCTGGTGCCTCGCGCGCCGCACCACCACCACCACTACCAGTTGCATGCACATTTCTCATACCAATTGCAACGCTATCATCATCATTTTCACTATCACTTCCTGTTGTACGCCCACAGGATGTATTCCAAGATGTACTCCTAACCCTTGGAAGAGCATATGGCACACTACCAGAGCGCATATACCGTCGTATATACTGACGCTTCACTGGTGAATATTCCTCTTCACTCGCTCTACTGGAACTATTTCGAAGGGCTTGGAGTTCATAGTCACTATCAGTATCATCACCATTGCTCACATCTGAGTCTGGGACATTAGAAAATAGGAGTTTCCGCCTTCGTTCTGGTACAACTGGCCATGAACAAGACGCCACAGCACCAGAGGTGGACGGCTGTGGGTCGTCTGGATTTTCCTCACTTATACCGGTATTATGGTCACTAGTTTCGGTCACAACCGCCTCAAAACCTTGAAAGTCACCTTCACTAACATCCCCATCACTGTTAGAACTGTCACTGATGAATAAAAGTGTCCCAATTCGCCGAGGAGTAAGGTGTTTCTTGCTGCGAGGCATGGTGGAGAAGGTGTACTGAAATGGTGTTCCCACAAGGCACCACTGGGTGCCCGATTTTTTTCCTACTGCGCACACTGACCGCGCAGACCCATTCTCTCATCCCTAGGCCTACCAGCTGTTTCCCGCTTAATTTGAAGCCGCTAGAATTTACGCGTACTAGTACGGCACCAACCCCTGCTCGTAAAACGTACTAGTACGGCACCGACCCCAAAAGGGTTAATACATAGTCAATACAAATTCAATTATGTTTATATGTTACTATACAGTGGACCCCCGAGTTTCGTAAAAACTTCACTCCTGAAGCCTGCTCAAGTGCCATTACCGAACGAATTTACTCCCTTAAGGAAAAATTTCACGTAGGTTAGTCTATTTCAGACCCCCAAAAATACACTTCCACAAGAACTTACAAAATTATACTTACATAATTGCACGATTTCCGGGGTATTCGTTAACCGAGGGTCCACTGTACTCTATTTGACCAATGTGCATTAGTTGTATACTTGCCCCACTACAGATATCAGTACTAGAATTCACCACACTATACATGATATAACAAAATTACTATTTAACCTAAATGATGAATGATCACGTTGACCCTGATCTAAACCTATTTAATCTAACACCCAATCACAACTTACTGGAAAGTAACTGCCTCTACTACACAGCATCACAAGCCCATACTGTCCTAAACACTACTAAAAGTATAAAAGTTCTTAACTACAACGTCCGATCCTTAAGCAAACACTATGATGATCTCCTTGCCCTCCTTGATTCCCTTAAGACAACCTTCACATGTGTTGTTCTTAATGAAACCTGGCTTAAGCAAGATACAGTAGATATCTACTCCCTACCAGGATACACAACATTACACAATTGCAGACCAAACCAAGTTGGGGGTGGTATTGCAATCTATTACTCTAAGGAAATATCCTGTTGTGACACCACTTGCTATAGTGATGAATATGGAGAATATATTTTACTAATTTTACTGCACAAAACCTTAAGACTCCCATAACAATCGGGGCCATTTACCGGTTGCCTCATACAAACATCCCAAATTTTAGTGATCAACTAAAAATCCTAATAACAAACAATCAAATGAACAAACACCACCTTATCTTAGCTGGAGACTTCAACATCAACCTTGGCCTACCAGATGACCAGCCAGTAACCGATTTCATCAACAATATGAACAACACACTTCTCATACCAACAATAACCAAACCAACCAGGCTTACCGAGACGAGTGCAACCATAATTGACCATATATGGACGAACATCCTAGCCCCCCCCTTAAATAGGGGATAATAACAGACAGCACTACAAACCACTACCCGACCTTCCTCTTAACAAACATTAGTAAACCACCCCTAGAATACACCAAAGTTTCATTTAGATTTCATGACCAGGCATCAATAAACAACTTCACAGCAGAGTTAGAGACTGTTGACTGGGCTATAAATTACATAGCCTATACAACAAACATTGTCCTATAAAAATGAAACAGATTACGAATAAACGGCTAGGATGCCCATGGCTAACTAACAGCTTACTAAAATCCATTAACAAAAGACATCAATATGAAAAGCAATATAGACGGGGATTCATACATAAAGAGTTTATTAAACAATATTCATCAGTTCTCACCAAACTAATAAAAAAAGCCAAACAGTTGTACTACTCCAACAGATTCACTGAAACAAGAGGAGATATAAAAAAGACCTGGAAAACACTCTCACAGATTATGGGCACCCACAAACTGAAAAAAACTAAGGATATTGTCCTAACTAAACCAAACGAAACACCACTACAGCCTATTGATACAGTAAACAAGATAAATGACTTCTTCTCAACCATAGGATCAAATCTGTCTCAAGTCCCACCATTAATATACAAACGAGCCGCTCATTTCCTTTCATATCCTATTTCTTTACTTTTTAACAAATCATTAGAAACTAGCACTTTCCCAACACTACTCAAAACAGCAAGGGTTACACCAATACACAAAGGTGGTGACCCCACAGATGTAAACATCTATAGGCCTATATCAAATCTACCATTGCTATCCAAAATCTTCGAGAAACTTGTGCACAAGAGATTATACTCGTTCATAACGACACAAAGCATACTCAACCTCACTTAAAGGTATCAGTATGTCACTATTAAAGACACATCCTCCATGACACGACCACTTGACACCGGAGTACCGCAGGGAAGTGTCCTTTGTCCCCTGCTCTTCCTCTTATACATCAATGACCTTCCCAATGTTTCACAACACTTGAAACCAATACTCTTTGCTGACAACACAACTTATGTCATCACCCACACAAACCTTGCCACGCTTAATACCATTGTTAACAACGAATTAATAGAAATATCATCATGGATGACAGCCAATAAACTTACACTCAACACTGATAAGACCTTCTATATTATATTTTGCAACAGAGCAGGTGATCCACAATTAAACATTAAGATCAACACTACACCTATTGCTAAACATAACGAGGGCAAATTCCTGGGCCTTCACCTTGACAGCAGCCTGAAATTCAGCACCCATATCCAACACATAACAAAGATAGTGTCCAAAACTGTGGGGATCCTCTCTAAGATACGGTATTATGTACCACAATCAGCCCTACTCACACTATACTATTCACTCATCTATCCCTACCTCACATATGCCATTTGTGCATGGAGATCAACAGCAATTACCCACCTAAAGCCAATAATAACCCAACAAAAAGCTGCAGTAAGAATTATCACGCAATCCAACGCTAGGCAGCACACCCCTACACTCTTCAAAGACCTAAACCTACTCACTGTTCAGAACATCCATACATACCTACATTTATAGAACCATAAATTCCAACTTTAGCCCTGAGCTAAAACACTTTCTTGACAGTTGTGACAGCACCCATAGACATAATACCAGACATAAACATCTCTTTGACATTCCCCGTGTCAGACTAAATCTATACAAAAATTCAGTGTGCATAAAAGGACCTAAAATCTGGAACTCCCTGCCTGAAAACTCTAGAACTGCAGACACAATCTCCACTTTCAAAAGCACCGTTAAAAAATATCTTATCTCACTTACGCACCCAACCGGTAGCTAACCAAATGAACACTACTTTATCTTGCACATATCCACATCAAAAGACACTTACTGATATCTGTGATCATGTCTCCCTAACCCTCCTGTCCTCTAGTGTCGTCAGGCCGATTTCCCTTAACCTTTCTTCGTAGGACAATCCCCTTAGCTCTGGGACTAGTCTTGTTGCAAACCTATGCACTTTCTCTAATTTCTTGACGTGCTTGACCAGGTGTGGGTTCCAGACTGGTGCTGCATACTCCAGTATGGGCCTGACGTATATGGTGTACAGAGTCTTGAATGATTCCTTAGTGAGGTATTGGAATGCTATTCTTAGGTTTGCCAGCCGCTCGTATGCTGCAGCAGTTATCTGATTGATGTGTGCCTCAGGAGATGTTCTCGGTATTATACTCACCCCAAGATCTTTTTCTTTGAGTGAGGTTTGCAGTCTTTGGCCACCTAGACTATACTCTGTCTGCGGTCTTCTTTGCCCTTCCACGATATTCATGACTTTACATTTGGCAGGGTTAAATTCAAGGAGCCAGTTACTGGACCAGGCTTGCAGCCTGTCCAGGTCTCTTTGTAGTCCTGCCTGATCCTCGACTGCTTTGATTCTTCTCATTAACTTCACATCATCTGCAAACAGGGACACTTCTGAGTCTATCCCTTCCGTTATGTCATTCACATAGTATACCAAAAACAGTACAGGTCCTAGGACTGACCCTTGTGGAACTCCACTCGTCACAGGTGCCCACTCTGACATCTCGTCACGTACCATGACTCGTTGTTGCCTCCCTGTCAGATATTCTCTGATCCATTGCAGTGCTTTTCCTGTTACGTGTGCCTGATCCTCTAGCTTTTGCATTAACCTCTTGTGAGGAACTATGTGGAACGCCTTCTTGCAGTCCAAAAAATGCAGTCTATCCACCCCTCTCTCTCGTGTCTTACTTCTGTTACCTTGTCATAAAACTCCAGTAGGTTTGTGACACAGGATTTTCCTTCCCTGAAACCGTGCTGGTTGTCGTTTATAAGCTTGTGTCTTTCTAGGTGCTCCATTACTCTCCTCCTGATGATCT
Organism: Cherax destructor; assembly: GCA_009830355.1. NCBI lineage: Eukaryota > Metazoa > Arthropoda > Malacostraca > Decapoda > Parastacidae > Cherax > Cherax destructor. The sequence continues at coordinate 54,598 of WNWK01013225.1, forward strand.
TCTCCATGACTTTGCATACTATACACGTCAGTGACACAGGTCTGTAGTTTAATGCCTCGTGTCTGTCTCCTTTCTTAAAATTGGGACTACATTTGCCATCTTCCACGCCTCAGGTAGTTGCCCAGTTTCAATGGATGTGTTGAAGATTTGTGTTAGTGGCACACACAACATCTCTGCTCCCTCTCTAAGGACCCACGGAGAAATGTTGTCCGGTCCCACCGCATTTGAGGTATCGAGTTCACATAGCAGCTTCTTCACCTCCTCCTCGGTTGTGTGTATTTCATCCAGCACTTGTTGGTATACCTCCCTATTCTGAATTCCTGGAGTCCTTCCTGTCTCCTGTATAAATACTTCTTTAAATCTCATGTTAAGCTCCTCACATACCTCTTGGTCGTTTATTGTGAACTCCCACCTTCCTTTCTCAGCCTGATTACCTGGTCCTTGACTGTTGTTTTCCTCCTGATGTGGCTATACAACAGCTTCAGGTCAGACTTGACTTTTGATGCTATATCATTTTCATATTGTCGCTGACCCTCCCTCTTACCTGTGCATATTCGTTTCTGGCTCTTCGGCTAATCTCTTTATTTTCCTGGGTCCTTTGTCTTCTGTACTTTTTCCATTCTCTATTACACTTAGTTTTGCCTCCCTACACCTCTGGGTGAACCAAGGACTCGTTCTGGTCTTCCCATTACTTCTGTTTCCTTGGGGACAAACCTCTCCTCTGCCTATTTGCATTTTGTTGTCACGTATTCCATCATTTCTTTTACTGGTTTTCCTGCCAATTCTCTCTCCCACTGAACGTCTTGTAGGAAGTTCCTCATACCTGTGTAGTCCCCCTTTTGTAGTTTCATTTCTCCCTTCCTATTTCTGCTCCCTCTCCACTTGTAGCTCAACTATATAATCAAAACACAGAACCAAATGATCACTAGCTCCAAGGGGCCTTTCATACGTGATATCCTCGATGTGTGTGTGTGTGTGTGGATGTGGTGTGGGTGTGTGTGAGAGAGGCGTGTGTTCTGTGTGTGTGTGTGTGTGTTTTGTGTGTGTTTTGTTTGTATACACAGTGTTAGTTTATGCTGATATGTACTTAAACTTTTCTTCCGGGTATGAGTTTACTGAGGCAATACACACAGAATATATGTATATTGGGCAAGTGTATGTGTGTACTCACTCATCTATTATTACAGGGTTCGACTCCTAGCTCCTGGCCCCACCTCTTCGATGATCGTCATTAGGACCATATTCTTCCTGCTGCAAGAGCCTCATCGGACATCTTCTTAAAGCTATGTATTAATCCTGCTTCCACTTCACTCTCCAGATTGTTCCACTTCCTGATAACTCTCAGGCTGAATAAATACTTCCTAACATCCCCATGACTTTCCGATGTTTACCCTTGTTTCTGTGTCTCATCGCTGAATTATTCTGGCCCTGTCGACCTTGTCAACACCTCTCAATATTTTATACATCGCTATCATATACCCTCCTGTCCTCCAGTGTCTTCAGGTTGAGTTACCTTAATTAACCTCTCCTCCTAGGATATACCCTTGTGCTCCGTGACTAGTCTTCTTGCAAACCTTTGCAC